>JAYMTK010001957.1:0-14984 GCA_036897405.1 Pelargonium myrrhifolium | reverse complement strand
GGTCATCTGCCAAACCTTTAAAGTTTTGGGGGGTCATCTGCAATTATCCCTTCATTCAAAGCCAAATTAATCCCATTGATGCTTGCATTAGGGTCACAATTTGGACTCGAACTCATCGGACAGAGATCCTCACTCAACACGTCATTGGTGATGGTGGTGTAAGAGACTATTTTGGAACGGTAAGGTATCAAAAGCGTTAGGTTAGAGGGCAGAGACGAAATCTCTCCTTTGAACAGTATGACTCTTGTACATATTCCGGGACCTAAGTCGTCGCAAGAAATAATTTTTGCACCTTTATGTATAAAAAAAAAAAAAAACTCATCAAACAGACAAATTTCAACTATACTTACGCAAAATTTTACATTTCATGTGTAAAATTTGATCCAAAATTCATAACTCACACCTGTTTTACATAAGATTTTTTCATTTGAACATAAAAGAAAAATGACAATCAGAACCCGAGTTTTCCACTCTAACTAATACTTCTTATGGAATGACTTAGCTTTATACTTTGACTCTCTTTTTTTCTCTTTGAATTTGTGTAAATGTATAAAATTATGTTTGTCACAATACAGTTAAATATGATAAAATGTTAGTTGTCACTTCAAAATGTTTTTTTGGTTAGTTTTAGTTTTCGTTTTTGTTAGTTGGATTTTGGTTTTGGTTTTCTGTATTGTTTGGTTAGACATTTTCTTTTTGCGTCTTTTCCAAGACATGCTATAGGACTACTTGGTTAGAACTATCTTTTGGTATAGCCTTATAGAGAGCATATGAGTATTTTATACTTTTATGCTATGTTGGGATTTTAAATTTCTTGCATCTCTTTATTTTGGCAATGTCGGTGTCCTTATTCTTAAAGGTACTGACCGTTATGGTTTGGCGGATTTATAAGATAGGTTTTTTCAATAGTTGCATCATATATTCCAGTGATTATCGGATGAAAGATCTATTCTCATTTAAAAAAAAAAACAAAGCATATAGACTTTGGTGGTAGTTGAGACTTGTGAACCCAACAACCACCTCCAAAGTATGAGCATGGTTTGATTGGTAGAACATTTATGTAACATAAGTGATTCTAGTAGCTCTATCCCCACACCTAACCATATATAATTTTTTGGTGATTTGTAGGTGAGTTAAGAGGTAGGGCAAATATCATACTCATAGTCATGCAATAAATTTTTGTAATTGAAAGTGGATAAGAATTAGAATTAATTGGACTAATGAAATAATAAGGGTCCTTTGTAACATTTATATGCATGTATAGTACAATGCAATAGTGTAGTCAACATGTTTATGTTTAGCTATCATCAATGCTAATTAGTACAAAACACCATAATTATGCTTAATTATGAATATGGTTTGAGGTTTGTTATTCATAATTGACTTAATTTGAGAGGGAAATAGTAATTAATAGCAATGACAAGAATGTGTTGAAAATTGCCCTACAAAAAGTTGTATACCTAACCTACATAAACATTGAAACATAAATTAAATTTTAGTGATAATTCTCAGAATTGCATAACGAAATTATTTACTGATATATTAAAAAAACACAATATTCTTTCATCAACAATGTAATTTCGTAGGACTTATCGTGTATATCAAACTGTGTAAAAACTCTAATTTGGTTCCTGAATGTAATTTGTAAACATAAATTAGTCATTAAATTTTTAAATATAGACCCAAAATAGTTGATATTTGCTTTTCCGTTAAATGATATGATGTAAAATTTAAAATATAGTAGTCGAGTATTTTTATTGAAGGACTCACTTAAAATATAAAAATACTTGATTAATATAAAAGAGCCAATAGGCCTCAAAGAAGAGTAATATGAAGCCCAATGCCACATACCATATAACAGAGCCCAATAGGCCCATTGTAAGCTAATGTGAGCCTCTTAGTTCAAAGCCATCTTTGGGTTGTTAACAAATTGCATCATTACATGGTTGTTAAAGGGTGAAATTTCGTGTTAACGTCGGGTTGAAAATTTGTTAAAATTATCAAACCAAACACGACCTGATTAGTAGACAAGTTGAGTTGCTTATGAACAAGACCCAATTACGAGCATGTTGACACAACAAGACTCAAAACACTAAATTTTAATAACAGTTTCAAAGTACATTGCGCCGCCCATGCAGACATACTTTAAAAACGAGGAAGTTTCCTCATCGGGCCACTTTTTCTCGGTCTAGGCTCTGCTCAAGCCCGCTTTGTCTCGTGCTAGTCCATTCTAGTCGGCTTAGGTCCAATGTTTTTAACTGGATCAATGATAGCTTGCAGGTCGTTGACTTATTTGTCAACTTTATTCAAACCTGTAGGTACTTGAAACTCTATCCTGGCAATCCAAAATAGGTAACTTTTCCATGAAAGAAATGCGGACTAGGCTGTGCAACTCACGCCTTATTCATGAAAGTTCTGCACCTCTTGCATATCGGGTTTAGAGTAGGTCTTTTCATAGAGAAATAGAACTAATCGTTTTGAATCTAATCTTATGGACATCTGAAATTCAATCTAACTTAAAATCGATCCAATCTTCTAAGGGAGTCTTGTTCTTTACACGGGGTTTCTCGGATTAACTATAGTATGCATTATTAGATACGGAATCTTAAGACAGTGAATCACCCCTCCCTATACAAAATACCAATCAATCTTTGAGTCGGATCACACTAATTTATTTTACTCTAAAAGTACGAAATCTTATTTGATCCATCAACGACCATATTCGAATTACTTTTTTTTCATTTCAAATTCGAATAAAACCATTTGAACCGGAAATTGAATTGTCTCTTCCAAAAGAAGAGGTAAGGTCAAACACATTCTTGTTGGGCAGATTTAAATATCTTGATATCCAAATTATTTGAGTGAATGTGCCAATGTGGAGAAATTTTGTTGCTGAGATGCTAAGCAACCCATCTATGCAAAAGTCAACTTTGTGTGACCAAAACACCATTTTAATGGTTGTTGATTTTGGGAATTGGTCAACGGACACAAATCCATACTAGTACAACAATAGATTCCTAGTCTGCAACTACTACTAGTCCTAAAATGTCAAAATTGCCCCCATCCAATCATTCTCAATTGCAATTGAGAGTGGCATGCATTATTTAGAGAATCAATTAACTAAAAGTTTAAACTTTATTCTTTGAATGTCATATTTCAACACACCCCCTCACGTGTGGACCGAAGAGAGATAAATAGGAGCCCGTTTTAATTTTGCGGGTGGAACAATAGAGATATATAGGCTTCACGTGTGAACCAAAGAAAGATAGATAGGAGCCCGTTTTAACTTTGCGGATGGAACAAATAGAGAATACATAGGAGTCCCATTTCCCAAGTGGGCTGATATGAGAAGATAGAAAAGTTCATTCTCATTGCAACTTTACGTGAAAAAGAGATAGATAGAAGTCCAGATAGAAAGCCCATAGAAGAAAAGACATGTAGAAAACCCAAAGAGAGATAATAGATTAATTTAAGAAATTATACATATTTTGGGGGTGTCAGGATTTGACCTTGTGAGCTCAAGGGTCACATTGAGCCTGATATCATGTTAGAGAACTAACTAAACTAAAAGTTTAATATGATAGTTGAAGACCTCTTTAGTCTTTTAATGTCATATTCGAACACTTAAATCTTTTTTTCACCCTTGATCAAGAGCTCAATTTACTTGGGGGCATTTTGGGTATCTTATAATATGCTAATTAGTATAAACTTTTTGACTTGATGGACTTGTTTCGCATTTTACAAGTAAAATTTATACTGACTCGAGATTCCCACATCTCTTTTTAGTTGGATTCATAGTAGGTCTTTTTGACCCAAAATTCGAATTGTCAAATACAAAACAATTAAAAGTCCCAGTAGCAAAATTAGTACAAAATGAAGTTTGGCGATATTATGTTTATAATTAGAACTAGCTATTCAATTTTTGCATACTTTTTAATTTTAGGTTAACGTACAAAAGACTTGAACCAAAGACAACTGGATATGACTTAGATTTAGAGATTCAGTGAGGAAGATAAACCGGTTCACTAGGATCGAATTTAAGTAAAACTGGTTAAATTAGAATAGATGATAGATTTTATCATATTGTTTATTTTAAATTTTTGAATATCACATCTTTGAGGGACCCGAATAAAGATGAACTTTCGTGACACAAAACATTAATTTAACCGAATGGACCGACCTAATTTCTAAAACTTTGCATTTATATTTGAGTGTGGTCTACTATGGCCTCCCCACGAGATTGACAAAATTGAAAACCATTCCAATTCTCTTTCTCTCTTGCCATTTTCATGAAAATAAAAACTTAATGTCAAGAGAGTGTGACGTGAAGAACTCCAAGAACCAAAAAAAGCTTTTGGATCATTTATAAATCCAAAATTACACATAAAATCCACCATCACAAGAAACCATGGTCGGCAATTTCAATTTCTTCAATTCTTTTCCTTAAAAAAATAAAATTGTTTATTAATTTCCTCGTCGTCGATGTCCACTTGTCGCGTTCTGATTCGTGGGTGGCCCACCTTGTCTACCCAATGAGATCATCTCTCCGACAAGGTACCTTGTAAGTTTTGCTCTACCTTATTTTTATACAAAATTGACTCAATTGTATGATCAATAAGTGAGCACCAAGAAGATTATTTTTTTCTTTTTTCATTTGTTGTTGTCTTAGTATTCAAAGATGGGAGTGTTTTTCAAAAGTCAACTTTGTATGGCAAGCCTTGGCCTTTGCATGCGCGACACGTGTGAAACGAAGTAACCAAATTATTGTCTTTTTCGATGTGTATCTCAAAAGACCGTAATCGGCAATAAATTTTTCAGACAGTACCAGAAACATAAATTTTTAAGTTAAAACAGATTGGATAACGTACTAAACATAGTACTTGGCGCAATCAAGTAACAAGATAGAAGCAATAAAGTTGTCGCTGAATTTGTGTGTACTATTTAATAAAAAAATGTGTGAAACGAAGTAACCAAATCATTGTATTTTCGACGTGTATCTCAAAAGGTTGTAATCGACAATAAATTTTCGAGACAGTGTCAAAAACATAAAACTTTTCAGTTAAAACAGATTGGATAACGTACCAAACATAGTACTTAGTGCAATCAAGTGACAAGACAGATGAAATAAAGTTGTTGCGAAAATAGCTGCTCTCACTGAATTTTGTTTTCTTTTGCAATTCTTGAATTTGTGTGTACTATTTAATAAAAAATGTGTGAGACGAAGTAGCCAAATTATTGTCTTTCCGATGTGTATCTCAAAAGGTTGTAATCACCAATAAATTTTCGAGACAGTGTCAAAAACATAAACTTTTCAGTTAAAACAGATTGAGTGACGTATTAAACATAGTACTTAGCGCAATCAAGTAACAAGATAGATGCAATAAAGTTGTTGCGAAAATAGCTGCTCTCACTGAGTTTTGTTTTCTTTTGCAATTCTTGAATTTGTGTGTACTATTTAATAAAAAATGTGTGAGACGAAGTAACCAAATTATTGTCTTTTCGATGTGTATCTCAAAAGGTTGTAATCGACAATAAATTTTCGAAACAGTGTCAAAAACATAAACTTACAGATTGGGTGACGTACTAAACATAGTACTTAGCGCAATCAAGTACAAGATAGATGCAATAAAGTTGTTGCGAAAATAGCTGCTCTCACTGAGTTTTGTTTTCTTTTGCAATTCTTGAATTTTTGTGTACTATTTAATGAAAAATTAGTTTTTGCTCTTATAAAACAAAAGCCTTAGATTCTTCCTTGTGCAAAATAGTGTGTATTACAAGCATAACACATCAAAATAATAAGTTCTTCTTTTTTATTTTTTTTCCACTTATTTTGAAGTCAAAATTGGAGAGTAGTTGAAACTTGAAAGTTAGTGGAAGAATGAGAATCCACACTGTGCTTATATCTGCTATATGTTGCCCATCAAATTCAAATTTGACCCTTTCTCATAGGTGAAGTAACATAGAAGCAAGCAAGTTGAAAAATATAAGGTCTCATGTCAAATCACTCAAATTCAAATAAATATGATGTTAAATTTAGAATATGAATTTCGAGTATTTTGATTGAAAGGCTGTATGTTTAAGGTTTCGTAGAGAATGATGGAAAAGATAAAAGATTCTTAAGAAAACACCGAACATATCTGGTTTCAATATTATGGATCATGATCAGATTTGGTTGTGAGAACTTGCGTAGAGTGCAAGAAATCACAAGTAAGAAGAGTTAGGGAGGAATTTGAGCTTAATATTATGCTAAGATGTTTTTAAGTGTTGCTACTTTTACCCAATTGTGTTGTCCTTTCAAAATATTTTAGTTAATCTTGTTTCCCCTCAACAACATATGTACCTACTCTTTGTATTTTTGGATGACAATTGTGACAAATGTTGTTGAAAAATATGCTGAGAATGTCTTGTTTCTTTCAATGGTTATGTTGATTTTAGGTGTTATGCTTCAAGTTAGGAAAATAGTATTTTTCTCCTGAAAGTGAGAATAAGAGTACGTAATTATCATATTTCAAAAACGTTGAAATGTCGTGCATTGAGTTGCATGCACGGAACATGAAAATAACAGTTTGAAGAAACCAAGAAGTGATAATTGTGTACAGAAATAACCATCTCAGACTTCACGACAACGAGAATCTCATGCATTGGGTCGTCGCGCCCATCCTTTCATATATATATTTGAGTGTACACAAAAGAATAAGATAATACTACTACCCTGGTTCAAAATAAGTGATGTTGTAGTTATCCAACAAAAAAGAATACTTAGATTAGGTTTTTATATATGAGTGAACAACTTTTATTTTAAGACAGATGTTAAAGTTTTTTTTTTTTGACAGGAGCTACACAACAGAGGTAGCTCTCCCCTTTAACCCATAATCCCACCTCCACCACAAATAACTCAAAAAACCTCACCCCATACCTCCAACAATGAGTCTCGAACCCGAGAGCTCAAAGGAAATCTCAAGTGCTTAAACCACTTGACCCACATGCCTCTGATAACAGATGTTATAGTTAGTAGAAGGTTATGGAATTTTAGATTTTCAAGTAATTTTTTTAAAAAAATAAATTTGTTCATTACTGATCATTTATAAAATTTACAGTAGTGAAAATCTTATACGATGAACAATCTCGCTTTATGAATTTGAATGTAAACGAAGAGTAAGAAAATACAAAATTTGAAGATGAGTGTGAGATCTTGGAGATTCCATTTCTTCTAAGAAAAACAAGAACAAGAAAGTGACAAGAGAATTGGGTTCTTTTAGAGAGTGATCTTTACAATAGCAAGGATCTTATTCTTGTTCTTGTGCTCCTCATAAAAGAGTGCTCTTTTGGTAAAGTTTTATGCAAAATTGTATCAATATATTTACACATTTGCCATTCCCATGCTCTTTTTTTCCCTCTTTCCATCCAATTTTCCCCTCAAACTTTCTCAAGAAAATCACTTTCTTTTCCATAAAAGAAAAGTGAAAAAAGGGTTCAAGAATTGCACCAAAGTCCTCACAAGAAGCAACATGTTTTGAGCACAAAAAAAGAGACTCATTTCACTAATCTTGAAACTTAAGGATTGATTACAAGAAACTAGAAAGAAAGAAAAAAAAAGCACTTAAACAACCAAATTATATTAGATTTCTTAAACAAGAAACTTGTTAATTACTGTTTTCTTCTAAAGTTCGGAGAAGTGTTGCAACTGCTACTACTTTCTTGATCATCTGATAATTCATGACTAGAAATCTCTGTGATCCCACTCGAAGAACCCGAAGTAGACGAAGAAGGTGCAACGTTTAAATCCGTCTTTCCCTTGATGAATTCATAGTAAATAGGTCTTGCTTCAGCTTCTCTTGGAGCAATGTCATTGTGTTCATCTCCATTTTTGGTGTTAGAGCCCCTTTTCTTGAGAAATATCCTGCAAAGGACCCAATTTTCCATTGGTGCCATTGTGTTGTTCTGCACGAAAAGGTGAAAACAATGTTAAAATGATCGCTCAGTGCACAAGACTTTGACTATTGTGTGGTCTGTAGAAGGTTGGTGTCGGTGTTTTGTAGACGTGATTCCATGACCATTTGAGGGGATAATAAGATTGTTGACTTCTAACATTAGGGTCAAAGTTTGGGTAGAAAATACAAGTTCTATGCAAAACAGAGATAAAACTTTCCTCAAACTTCAGCACGAAAAGGATAGAAAACTATCAAAATAGTCTTAATCATGTTTTGCAGAGAGATGATTCATTTTTTCGTGAAACCCGAGATAGTGTTTGAGTGTACAAAGACTTTGTACTTAAATGACTCTCCTCGGGCTCCACGTGACACAATACACGAGGCTATAACTGTGTAACTTTTAAAAAGAAACTAATTTTTTTAGTAATGAGCATGTGATCATACGTGAGTCTTGACGCAACATTAAAGTGCGTCATAACTCTTTTCAGACCCCACAAAAGTAAACTCCAACAAAATGAGCCGAAAAACTCACTTGGGTCGGGTTCCGTTTCTGTTGGGCATTATTGGTTCCAACGTTTTCAAGACGATACTCGTGCATGATCCAATCGGTTCTAATCCCACGAGGAGGCTTGCCTCGGTAGAAAACTAGAGTTTTCTTCATTCCCACCGATTGGTTTCCCCTAGAAGCCACAATTTTCTTGTCAAGTCCTGTTGCTTTCCAAAAACCAGAACATGTTGCTCTGTTGGACCTGTTGCCATTAGGGTACTTGGCCTCCCTAGTGCTGAAAAAGTACCTCTCGTTCTCCAAATCACCTAAACAAGAAACCCATAGTGATCACACTTAGTGCTTTTTCGATTAGGCGAGAACTCAGAAACTGGTTAATCACGCAACTTTATGTCGAACAAAAAGTTAGTTTAAAGTTCATGAACAGCGTTTCAGTGCTACAAATTTTCACTAGTATAGACACATGTTTATGTGTTTTTGCATGAAAATGAAATTTTTACCTCGACCTCTCAAATTCAACTTAAAAAGACAACAACTTTATTGTTGCTCCTGAACCGACCGTTTGAATTTGGCAAGAAACCAGTTATCAAGAAAATAGTACTAGGCTCCCACTATTATGGAGCATCCAAACGGCATTTATGTACGCAACTTTACCTGTTTTAGTAGAAAAAACACTATCTGTCTCTCGAATTTATAGGTTAACAACAATCTTACTGTTGCGTTATGACTGACCTTCTAGATTTGACAAGAAACCAAAAAATACATCGCCAAACTCCCTTTATTAAGGATTCTAAAAACGTTATTGTGCACGCATTTTTACCTATTTCAACAAGAAAACACTATTTCCAGCTCGAACTCGCACGTTCAAAAACAGAAAACAACAATCTTACTGTTGCGCCAATACTGACCCTCGATAGTGAAAAAATAGCACTTAGTGCACCAAACTCTCAATATCACGGAGTTCAAGAATATCCTACTCACGAGGCAACAACTTTACTGTTGCGCCAAGACTGACCCACCATCGGAACCCGAAAAAGAAACCAAGAAACATCAAGAAAAAGGCCAAAGAACAAACCTGGCAAGTCCCAAGGATCAGCCCTACAAACATCAAACTCAGGGATGATAGAGGCAG
The DNA here is from genome assembly GCA_036897405.1 of Pelargonium myrrhifolium. Lineage (NCBI taxonomy): Eukaryota > Viridiplantae > Streptophyta > Magnoliopsida > Geraniales > Geraniaceae > Pelargonium > Pelargonium myrrhifolium. Next base: position 5,416 of record JAYMTK010001957.1, on the reverse strand, counting down.
GAAGTGGACAACAAAAGGCCTTGCGCTTCAAGTACTCAACAACAAGCTCTTCATCTGTGGGATGGAACCTAAAACCAGGAGGCAATTTCACCAAACCATTCTTCACAAGACTAGCTTTTTCCATCAAAACCCAATATTTTTTTTGAGTTTTGTGATCAACCCAATTGAGCTAAGGTCTTGAAGAATAATGGGTCTCCACAGTTTTTTTATTTTTTTGAGAGGTTGAGATTGAATTTGGAGGAGAAATCAAGAAAGTGAAGCTTTTTTATAGTAATGGATTGGTGATGGAGGAATTTGGGAGAGATAGAATAAGACACACCCATTTGGCGTAAACTAGACTCAAACTCCATTGACACTATGTTGTATGTTTTAACTTAAACACAAAAACAAAGTAAAATTTAAAAATTGATTTGTGTCTTAATTGAAAAAGTTGGGAAGTTTTTATAGTTTAAAGTTTAAACGAAACCAAAAACCAAAAACCAAAAAACTATGGATGTTTTAGTTTTGTTCGACCTTTGTGTGTATGGGAATAACCGAAGCTGTTAAAGACACTTTCCAACGTTTTCCTTTCTTCCCAATTTCACTTTTGTGTTTTTGTTGCTAAATTACCATTTTGCCCTTTTCGCAAAAAAATAAGGTTGATTGTTTCCAATGCTAGTTTTTTTATGGTTGCCCACTGGTTCATCGGAGGTTTGCCCCGACTACGTCCAGTACGACCCACGTCGCGGACCTAGCTTTGCTTTGGTGCGTGAGTCTCCAAACAGGGTTTTTTGCGTAAACAAGGACTCGAACCTGAGACCTTGCTTAAGCGGAGGCAAGCCGTTTACCACTTGCTCCAACCCATGTTGGTCATGAAACATTTCAAACATCTACTTTCCAATGCTAGTTGGGTCTTTCACTTATAAGTATATGATCAAAACAAGTTATATTTGAAATCTGGTAGAAATTATTAACCTTTTTGTATGGACATCGGATCATGGAATGATTAGACTAGTTATGCTGATTGAACTGATAATTCGACCGACAAACTAATTCAACCTCTCTAACTCTGTTTCCAAGACGTTGGTATATATCGTCACATGATATGGGTACAGTTGAAGGGGATAATTTGTTCCTTTCGAGGGATGATGATTAGTCGGTAGTTGAGTACTCTCAAAATAGTTTCATGTAGAAATAGTTACATGTAACGAACGCAACTGTAAAAATTTGTAATACTTGAATGCGAAAGTGGGGTGAGAATTTTCTCTAAAAACTGATGATGCACTTCCACAATTCGTTTGAGTGCCAATTACTTAATAATATGAATAAAACGTTAACGATATCACTCTAATCAGTTAACTGCAAACATGCTGAAAGTTCTGTCAAATAATATCGAAATCAAACTGAATCGACTGGTTTGATGAGAACATGAACGGCGAACATGCTCAGTTCTCATGACCACCCTGAAGGTCACAAAACCATTGAGTGGTAGTAGGGGCACTTTAGTCTTTTCGAGGGAAGACAAGTAACGCAATTACGAACCGAAGATAAGGATATTTTGGTCATTTTCAGTCGAAAGTGCCCAACATAGGAAGGAAGATGCGGAGGTTGCAGCCTCGTGAGGGTGAAGTCACCGTATGTCACGCTCACAGCTGGACAGCACCCATTTATAGCCAAGCCTTTATCGAAAAAGTATGTGAAAGTACAAAAATGCCCCTCCCACAAGGTCTCTCACCACAGCCACACATCTTATGATATATCTTTGTTGAGAGAGATCAAAGATTATGTAATTATAAAGATTATGTAATTATATGCTCATATTGTTGAAACCCAAGGGAACAAGTTTGTTAGCCATTGCCTTGTCAAGCAACTTTACCATAAAAAAATGTCCACTCTCTATTTATTATTATTATATATTATCATTATTCATCAATGATTCATATCTATTTTCTATTCAAATCCCTTGATTTTGAAGAAAAAATATGTAGTCCACATCAAATCCTAGTAAAGTTTTTATCATAATGTGAAATAGTTTTACATTTCTTGCAAAATTGTTATTTGGAGAAAAATGGTTAGTATTTTGAGTTATTCTTTGAGATTAAGCTGATTTGATCCAGGGTCAAATTTGACAATAATAGTCGGTTTTCTTATTTATGTGTTTAGAAAAATGTCCAAGTTTGAAGTCTCACGACTTAGGATTAGGCTCTTGGGTTCTTGATCTGAATTTTGGGAGTTGAAGTTGTAGTTTTGGGTTTTTGAAACACAAGGAATCTATCATTTGTAGAAATGTAAGTGTGTGCCCTTGCATGCACCTGGACGAGAGAATCAACATCTCTACTATAATGATATTAAGTACTATTAAGTTCATTGTGTGCTCGTAACTTTCCTATCAGGTGTTCCCTTCTCAAAACCTCGTTTTGGGTGTTGCCTTCATGGGTCTTGTCTTGGGTAACCTCACAATCACAGTGAGGAGAATCCTAGAGATGCGTTGGAGAGGTGTGAAGGTTAGAAAACTATCGCACTCGAGTGTCCTCGCTCTCGGCTACCTTGAGGGTGCTCTACAGTGCGCTGGCCTGGGCGAGGCCACTTGTAGTTAACTCACCAGGGTCTATTGTTTTGGAAACCAGGGTGAAACTCCTTAGCCTATCTTTGAGGGTTAAGGTGCCAAAAGACGAACCTCTTTAATTTGGATCCCAACATTTAGCGGTGAAAATTTGAGTTTCGGGTAGGCTTTTGTTTAGGTACGGGTTGAAAATGCTTAACCTAACCCCAAATCAAAAGAGTTGAGAATTTGTTCGGATTCATGTCATGTTGGGTTTTACTTGCAATATGTGCTACTTTATGTGAGTTTTTCGGCTCGATCTGAAACAACTAGAGGAACATATGACCCACATATACAAATTAGTTGGTCTATTTTATGTGACTCGATCCCATTTATGAGTCAAGTTTTGGCTACCCGTGGATTTATATCCAAGTTGTCAGTTTTGGACTCCCTCAGCTCGCTCTCTGGGTCCAAACACATTCATGTTCAAACAACTTATTTGTATTTCTTTTGAGATGATGCGACTCTTGAAGATATTTGTCGACCGGACAAAATTTATTTATGGAAAATTGAGCTTATCACAACTACTTAAATTTAGTTTAATACAAAATTCTTTGAATTTATCTTAATTAACAAAGTCACATTGGAGAGAATTTCATTTATACAATCTAATGAATTTTTGCACATGTAACACATTGGTGGATTATGAAATATGGTGAGGTGTCATTTTGTACTAATGGGTTAGCTCAGTTTTTATACAGTTAATGAAATTTATTCACATGAAACACATTGGTGGATCATGAATTTTATTGAAGTGACATTTAATGGTTAGGTGAGTTTAAGGTAAATACCATTTGGCTTAGATTTTTTAAAGTTTTCATGTATACATGAAAGTTTTCTACAAATGCAAACACTTACGTGTGCAAACAAACGTACAAATGTCAAGACAGCAGCATAAGATCTTCATAAGCTTTAGCAAGTGAATCAAGATTGAATTTCCGTTTATGTACTTATTTGTTGCACCTAATTTTTTATTATACAAAATGACGTGTTGGCTAATGAATTTGAGATAACAAGTATTCTAGTGTGGGTTTCACTAAATTTCAATTCGTCGAGTGTATAGTGTCAAAAAAATCAGCTCATTTGGTGAAAATGTTTGGTCAATGGAAGCAAATTCCCCATCGAAATTTGATGGAGCTTGAGCATTTTTTTAGCACAGATGTTGATGCTTCGAATTGAGTTCAAACTTGGTTGTCCCTAGCGAAACGGGTCAATGAATGAGACCACTAAACTCTATTATATGTGTGCCATATTTTTGTGCTCGAAGGTCATTTTGGTTGATCTTTTATATATTTTGAAAATTTTAGTATTATATTATTTAGTTTTTAACCGAGTTAAGATTTGGAGTATAAACCATATAAAACTGTTGTGCAACTTTTATGTAGTTCAAATCTGACCTTAAGCGGGGTCTGAGTACGTTGACGAACCTCTAGGAACTAAAGGATATGTATATCACACATTTTAATTTATGCTCTGAAAATTTATGTATCATTTCAAAAATTATATTTCTTGGGCAATATTTTTCGTCCGTCATTTTTCAAATAAAAGTTGCATCAAACTATTTGTTCAAAATTACAATTTAGATGATTGAAAATAACATTTTTTTTCTTTTTTCTTTTTCTTTCTTACAATCATTATGAAAGTGACTTCACTAAAAAAATTAAGGAGTGCACCCATCCTTCAAAAAAATTATCTACTTGTTATCATTACTAAGTGGAACATTACTCAAACAAATGAAGATGATAATTTTCAAAAGTAAGCAACACATGGTCTAAAAATAAATTAAATATTTGGTGGAAAGTATATAACTTGGAAGTAGAAGCAATATATTCATGCAAATTGTGGAAATAAATAAACTACACCTAATTGGTTCCTCTTGCAATAACCAAAACTAAAAGTTAATTCTTGATATTTAAAAACATAATTTTGTATTGGTTTTTTTTTTTTTTTTTTTTACAAATGAATTAGGGCTCGGAATTCACGTTTCGAGCTAAATAAAGATAATAGTTTAAAGGTGTACATATATTTTTTTAAAAGATAAACAAAGATGCACTCTTAAAATTGTTCCGATACGTGCAAACAAGTTGACTTATAAATATTCTTTACGTATGTATAACAAAAAATATTACAACCTTACTGATTAACGACATTGAATTTGCATTGAGCACACGATCTGCAACACATATTCATACGAAATGGTTGTTATATATTTGACAAAAAAATTATTTGTAATGTCATCTTAAAATTGGACATCTATTTCATCATGATAATTTGTATAAAATTAAAAGTTATATTACTATTTTATCTAGTGTGTACACACTACACACAATTATCTATCTATCGAGTGATAACATACATGAATTGAAAATGACACAATTGATAAGTGGTATTTTAATTAATTAGATTATAATTTTAAATTAAGACGTCAAGAACATGATTATAAACAAAGTATTGTATATAGTTTCAACCGCCAAGAGTTGCTTGCATATATAAATATACAAATAAAAAAACATCCCTACTTTTTTTATTAAAACATGAAAAGAAAATGAAAATGATTTTGATTTTGATTTTTTTTTTTACAAAAATATTATTTTGTCATTAGATGCACTCATGAGTAAGGATGAACACATGGATGCGTGTTGAAATAAAAAGGCTAAATTATCTATTTGATTCTCTAATTAGAGAAAAAAGAATTTCAGCCAATAAATCATGACCAATGAGGTGATGCCACGTCCCTAATTAACACCTATACCCGCTCCAATGAATTTGTGGGCGCGGAGCGCCCGCCCGAATCCATATTTTTTTGTGTCTTGGCTGAGAAACCAGGCACTCTTT
>JAYMTK010001956.1:0-14991 GCA_036897405.1 Pelargonium myrrhifolium | reverse complement strand
GACCATTTTTCCAAACATAGTATTTTAGTTTGACTCTCAACTTGCCCTTATCACCTCAACTTTCCCTTATCAAAAAAATGAGTTCCCAAACGATACCTAAGTGTCACTATTATTTTGTGACAAATTTTCACCGCAAGTTTTCTTGGAAAATTTCTCAAATTAATTTCTTATTTTGGAAATCAAATTTTAATTTTAATTTTCAAATAATTTAACTTTAAATTTCAAAATTTGAAATTCAATTTCTAGTCTCAGAATCTCAGATTTTTTATTATTTTTATTTTTATCAACAAGCGGTACTTTTATAAATGACCTAAAAGAGAAATAAAAGTATAAGAGCCCGAAAAGGCTGGAACAAAACTGACAACCCAAGTGAGGAGAATAAAAACTCCATTGAAAGAAAAAAAACATTAAACCAAGCCTAATAATGTCAATGGAAACAATGCCACCATAATGCCTAGAGAAAGAGAAAGACATTAAAAAAATAGTGATGGGGAAATGAAAATGAGAATTCTCATGACAACTTTGAGACTGAGGATAAAGCCGAAAAATGTCAGAATGCTTGATTGATCACTGAATGCTGAAGTGGTGATACTGAAGAATGACCTTAATGGTGAAACGAAGATATCGGAGAAACAACGACAACTGAGCGCGAAACTGATTATGACTTGAACGATTGGGAATAATTGTATAACCGTTGGAATTTCTCACTTCAGTCTGCATACTCAGAAAAGTTTTGCATGGAGGGGTTGATGTATTTGCAGCCGTGAACGGTGTTCAGAGAGAATGACGATTTTGGTCTGATATCCGGCGAAGAGGATGAATGGTGTGAAGCCGTGAGGTAGCTGGGACCTGGGCCGGACCGCCGGAGGAGTGATGGTGGAACGGATCAGAAGCCACAAGAACAGATCCAGCAATTACGAAACTCAACAACGGCCAGAGGATGACGAAACTCAACAACGACTGGAGGAGGCAATTGTGCTTCTCGACGGCAGAGTTGATTCTGGCGAGAACAAGAGCTTCTAAGTGACAAATCCGAGATAGGCTCGAATCCGGTGAGGACAAACTCGGATCTGGCAAGATCGGCCCAAGGAAAGAAGTCCAGAGAATATAGAAGATTAGGGCAGAGGATATAGAGTCCGACGAACGCAAGAGCTCGGTTGGTGGCGTGACGAAACAACGAAGGTTAGAAGTTGCTGAGTAGAGATTGAATAGGAAATAAATGAAATAGAGATAGGAGGAAAGAGGTTCTCCGGCGGCGAGAACCGCCACTGGAGAGGAGCACAACAACAAGAGAGGAGAGCGGCTTATAAAAAAAAAAACAAGAGAGGAGAGCGCAAGAATGTAGATCTTCTTTTACAGTATATAAAACACGTAAATTGATTCATACATATACGTCAACAACGAATGTTCCAAACAGAAATATACATACAAATATATCAAATGGAGCGATTGAAAGTCTGAATTCAAATCTAAAACAAACTATATACAAATAGAGAGAGTTCTATTACGGATGCATTCTAGCTCCATCTTTCCATATTCTGGAATCTTCAAGTGGTGTCTACTTAACAAAAATCCTAATTCGAACAACATAGAGAGAAGTAAGAGAAGGATGGAGAAATAAGAGAATAGTTGGAAGAGAAAAAAAATGAGACGGAATCGCCCGTCTAAAATTTTTCACGTGCATTTACTTGTTTTATTCACACTGAAAGTTGTGACACTCATAGTTAATGATGAAATTTCGTCGTATTTTCCAATTTTGGCAACGCCTCCATTTCTGTTGCAAAAACTGAATATCCTAGTAATGTCTTGAGTTTTATTTGTTTAGCAAAAATAATAGTTATTGTGCACATTTTCGTCTTAGTTTTCCTTTAAATCATTCAAATTTATGAGAATCATAAGAGGTTAAAAGTAAAAAATGTATATCTTTGGGGAAATTACAACTCCTTTGTATTTTACACGTTTTGCACCTGAATACCTTATACTTTTATTTTAACTTTCGACTACCATATATGTACTATGTCAAGGGGCCTTTCCGTCAGTTAATTTGACGGAATATTTCATTTTTTCATCATGTGCATGGCACATGATCTAATTTTGTTAAATTTTCCATTTTACGCTTTTAATTATTATTATTTAAAATTAAAAAAATGAAAAATGAAAAATCGGAGGGTATTTTGGTCTTTTTGACAATTAACTGATTGTGAATGAACGGAAAGGCCCCTCGGCATAGTAAAAGGTACTCGAAAGTTAAAATAAAAGTATAGAATATATAGATGCAAAACGTGTAAAGTACAAGGGATCATGTGCAATTTCCCTTATATCTGATCCAGCTGCACACTATTAGAGCCACAATGGGTTATCTTATAAACTGAGTCACAGAATAAGTCTCCCTAACCTTCCCAATACGGCCAAAAAAACTAATCGTAACGCGCAGGACAAGGCAACGCCCCACGTTACAACTTAAGATATTGAAGCAACCTTTGTATAAATAAAAAGGAGGTAGGAATGCAAGCATTAAAGGTTTATATATTAGTCTTCTCTTTGAGAGGTGATCTAACTTAAGATTACAGGGGCTTTGGTAAGGAGAACTATGTTTTTGTAGGCCTAGGTAGTTGGAGGTGGTAGTAGCGCGTGTTTGGTCCTAAGGGAGTTGTGTGTAGTAACATTCGGTGAACTTAACGTGAAACTTGCCAGGCGATGAGAGTTGAAGAAAATAAAAATATTTGCGAGATAAGTTGAACCATGCCCCATGAAAAGGGTGTTGGGAAACGAAATACCCACCCCCATGGTCAAGTTAAACCTATTGCCCGAATTGGAACTCCCAACCATTGGCACATAAGAGGACCTAGAAGCAGTGTGAGTCGAGAAAGTTAAATGACTAATCGATAAGAGAAATTATACATAAACAAGAAGAAGACGAGATCGATACAAAAAGAAGAACAAAGGAACGAAAAATAAAGAGGTTGAGACAGGGGATAACTCTCACATACTACCCAAAGAAAAACTATGAGCCCCCTATCTAATCGAAAAATTTCTTAAACCTAATAGAAACACCAGAAGAGCAACACCGGTAAAATGCATAGTACACTCACAACTCTCAAGTCCATCAAGAAGACGATATTATTTTGCTAGAATAAACTCAAAAAGGTTTTAAAAAAAAAAGAAAAAAAAAAGAGAGAGGGATAATGGTGTAGAAATCTAATAACTTGGAAAATACTCCATCTGTCCCAAAATGACTGTCTTGTTTCATTTTCAAGTAAGTTAGTTATGCATGAATTGTCACCAATACCTTTACAAAAAGTTAGTTAGGATCTCTCAACACATGATCACGAGAATACAATAGTAAACATACTACACTAACTATAATTTTTCTCAAATTAGAAAGGCATTTTGGAACGGATCGAAGTAATAAAGAGTGGAATGGTGAAACAATGAAATGGATTAAACTTATGGCTCTTAATTGAATTGACATCAAGTTCAAATACACATGATTATCCTAAACTATAAAACCAAATAAATATGATTATTTAAGCAACTAATAACTAAAATTCATCCACTAACCAAAGGCATGTGGGGCAAGTGGTTTAAACACTTGAGATTCTCTTTGAGGTCTCGGGTTCGAGCCTCCTTACCGGCGGTATGAGGTATGAGTTTTTGGGTTATTATAGTGGAGTGGGGTTATGAGTTAAAAATGAGACCTAACTCTATTGTGTAGCTTTTGTCGGAAAAAACCATCCACTACAAAATGCTACCAACTAACCACTATAACTACAACAACTAAGAACAAGGAAACATGTAGCCACAACTTAAGTTTAATCATAATGGCATATACTATAATTAAAAGACGTGAACATGCATAATTTATACAATCACTAACAATAGTACGTGTGAAAAAATATGAACAAAAATAAGCTTGGAGTTAAATTATATGCACAATATATATGTTATGATGTTCTCATACGTACGTGGAGGTTGATAATTATGTTGTGTTGGATATTCCCAGAAGCTTCCTGCAGTTTTGTACTTGTTAATTTGTCGTGTCATGTCTCTTTCTGTTTTCTTGTTTTGTAAAAGCACAAAAACCATATCGACGTCAAAAGCAACATAAGTATATGCTCATTTGCATATAATGTATAATTCTTTCATGAAAATAAATAGATGTTTTGTTATTAAATATTCGTTCAATTATTTAAAAAGAAACGTGATTTTTTTTCTTGAATTCTAATTTTTAGGCTTGTGGGCCATGTGGTTGAGGAGTTTTGAATTCTCTTTGAGGCCTCGGATTCAAGCCTTTTTGCCAACGGCATGAGGTGGGGTTATGGGGTTATAGGGGAGAGCTACCTCCTGTTGTGTAGCTCAACTGATAAATAAAAACGATGAGTTGCAACAAATTTGAATTTGTTAAAATAAAGTTACATGGGAATATTAATATCAAGAAAGTTGTTATTAACCGTTACAAAATAACAGCGCTCTGCTCTAATTTTTTTGAATCTGCCTAGGGTTTCTGGTTTGTCCCTTCTGCATGGCGGCGGCGCCGCGGGCCCCACCTGACATGGCGACTTTTCCTCCTTTTCCGCGCAACACTGATGCTGCTCCTCCTTCTACAGTAGCTCCTCCTTCCTTTGCAGCTGCTGCAAAAAAGCCAACACCTGATCTGAGATTGAAGGACGTCTCGATTGCGTCCCGACCGAGCATGACGACTGCAGACGGATTTCCACCCAGGAGGTGGGCTCAGCTGAGAGTCTCCTTCAATGATCTTTGATTGCTAAGTTTCCCAATCCTGCCCCTCGGTGGATGCAATCCATAATCATATTGTGTCCTCGTGGGGATTGGATAATCCGCCAGTGGTAGGTCTCATTGATTTGCGTCGTGCACTTATTCAGTTACTATCATAGAAAGATTTTATTATAATGCTTGGACTAGAGAGCGTCGTGTGGTTGAAAATAGTTTGTTCAGGCTCTTTAAATGGATGCCGAATTTTTCAACTAAATCAGAATCGACTCGAGTAGCAATGTGGCTACGGTTGCCAGGTCTCCCCCTCCAATACTTCGTTTCTTCTATGCTTTGTGCTAATGTTTATCCCTTGGGACATTTTTTGCATGCCGATGAACGAACAACTGTTTTGTCTCACCCGATGTATGTTAGGGTATGTATGAATATGGATGTTTCAAGACCTATGCCATCAAAGATTTGGATATTGTTTGGTACTGATAAAAACAAAGGTTTTTGGCAACGAGTAGTGAAGAAATATGAGTATCCTTATTTTGATTTTTGCAAACTACATGGTCACAATAAGGATGTGTGTCGGAAGTTTTTGAAGAAATCGGCAACATCGAGTGAAGCTACTAAGGCCGAGAGTACGCAAGTAGCTGAGAAGCAGCTTCCTCCGTTGGTTCCTAACAATACACAGATACCGCTTTCCAAAGAGGTCTGATTGGTTAATCACAAGAATCCGACAGAGACTACTGATAATGGTACTCCCCCGAGCACTGTTAATGGAGTGCAGCTGGTTAATTTAACAACTGATACTCCACCAACCCAGCACCTTGAGGACTCTACGCAACGGGTGGCAAAGTCGCTTCCTCAGGCTTCCGGTCAAGTTTCCGCTCTGAATATCTTAGGGTCAGCTGCCATCCCGAGTAAGGACAATGATCGGTCCGTTGAGAGTAATTTAGAGAGTTCTGATTCGCCGGTTCGAATCAATTTTGTTGAAGACACGACTTCACGTGCTTTAGTTTTGCATAACTTTGCAACTCAAACTTTACCACAAATTCTAGAGAACATTGGATTGGGTGGTAATTTTGACTTGAATGTGGCATCCCCCCTTCTCCCGGGTTGGAGATTCCACCCGTAGCCCCTCCGGTCGTTTCCCCGGATAATGAGTCGTTTCAGTTATTAGTGATTATGGAGCAAAGTGCTCCAGCTGCACGCCGTTCTAACCGTTCTGCTACTAAGCAAACAATATCTAAACTGAAGAATTGCAAATGATTAAGTTCCTTAGTTGGAACATTCGGGGTTGTGGAAGCCCCGCTAAAAGAAGGCAAATAGCGAATGTTGTTCGTTTCTCATCGTCCGAATTTTGCGATTCTTTTGGAACCAAAGCAAAATTCAGAATTTTTAGATAAGCTCACACGTTCTTTACATTTTAGTTCTTGTTTTCATTTGATGTTTCTTAATTCTCATGTTTGGTTTATGGTGGATGGTTCTTATCAGGTTACTTTGTTGCGAGGTTCAGATCAGACTCTCTCGTTCAAGTTCATTTTTGCGGGGACAATCTACCATATTCATGCTATTTATGCTCGTTGTTCCCGTATCGAGAGACGGGAATTATGGGATTTCTTGAGTCTGAGTTTAATTGATGATTCAGTGATCAATATATTTTGCGGGGATTTCAATACTTATACATCATCTAAGGATAAATTGGGAGGTGCGGGTCCGGCCATGTTGGCGATGTCGGATTTTAATGCGTGGATTAATGGTCTTGGTTTATTTGATGCGGGATTCATTGGCTCGAGATATACTTGGTGCAATCAACTGCAGGGCTTAAGACGTATTTGGTGTAGACTGGAGAGGTTCCTTTATTTGGGTCCGCTCACATATTCGATTAAGGTTTTGCACTTTCCTCATTCTGTTTTCGATCACGTGCCTTTGTTCGGTGGTTCTAATGATGTTCGTAAGGGGCGCTTTTATTTTTTGCGCGCTTGGGTGAATCATCCGGGTTTTTTGTCATTAGTTCGTGATGTATGGTCTCAAGGTTATTGAGATGACCCTTTGCTTCGAGTGTACTTTAAACTTAAAGGGATCCGTAAGGCGTTGAAACATTGAAACTGGTCGACCTTTGGTGATGTTCGTGTTAGAATTGCTAAGGCCAAAGATGACATTTTAAAAGCGGAGCAAGACTTGTTGCGTTCATATTCGCAAGCCAACTCTGAGGCTCTAAGTCGGGCTAAAATGGAACTTGATTTGGCGTTAAAAGTGGAAGAAGAAATGCTTAGCGATAGGTCTCGAATCAAATGGTTATAAGATGGCGATTACAACACTGCTTTTTTCCATTCTACCTTAGCTACTCGTAAGGCGATATATATCATCCGAATTCGAGAAGGCTCAATTTGGGTATCGGACACGAATACGCTGTGAAATATGGTTGTTAATCATTTCTCAGGTGTTCTAACTAGTACTGGTGGCCAAATTTCAAATAGGTTGTTCAAGGTGGTTCCGCGGGTGGTCTCGGACACGGATTGTGTGAATTTGTGCGATCCGCCTACTAACTTGGAAGTTTGGGAGGCAGTTTGTGACCTTGGTAGGCTTAGTGCTCCGGGATTGGATGATTTTACTGGAGAGTTTTTTGTTGCTTGTTGGGACATTGTGGGTCTGGATATCGTGGCGGCGGTGCGAGCGTTTTTTGCAGGTCGTGAGTTACCTCGGGCATACACCTTCACCCTTATGGTTTTGATCTCGAAAGTTGAAGACCAGACTTCCTTTGCAGATTTTTGCCCAATTAGTTTGTGTAATTTTACTTACAAAATTTTTGCTAAGATTTTGAATGATAGAATTGCCATTATTTTGCCAGGTCTTGTGTCCCTTAATCAGTTCGGCTTTGTGCGGGGGAGGAACATTCAAGAGAGCATTGCACTTTGCTATGAGATGACTCATCACTTATTTGACTCAATGTCGGGTGATAATATGATACTTAAACTCGACATGTCAAAGGCTTATGACAGGCTCGAATGAGGTTTTCTTTATCGAGCCTTAGAGGTGTATGGTTTTAATACCCGTGTTATTAATTTGATATCGAGATGTTTGGAAAATTGTTGGTATACCATCTCCGTTAATGGTATACCTCTCAAGGCGTTAGACAAGGTGACCCATTGTCCCTTGCCTTATTTATTATCGCGCAAGATATTTTGAGTCAGAATATAGAAAAGCGGATTGAGTCGGGCGGGATATTGTCTTTTCACTGTAGAGGGCACTCAATGACGATTTCGCATCTTATGTTCGCCAACGATACTATTGTTTTTCTTAATGGACGTCGGTCGACCTTGGCTTGTTTCATGGAGTTGCTTAGAGAATATGAGATTTCTTTTGGGCAATTGATTAATTTGAACAAATGTCGGTTTTATGTTGCTGGTTCTAATTTTTGATCAACTCTTATTGCCCAGTGGACCGGTTTTGTTCAGGGGAGTCTCTCATTTTGGTATTTGGGTGTGCTAGTGTCTCGTATTCGAATGAGAGCGGTGGATTTTCAATTTGTGGTGAACAAATTTGAAGCAAAATTAGCGGGTTGGAAGCGAAAGTTGTTGTCATCTGGGGGTAGATTGACGCTAATTCGTAGCGTGTTAGCTTCCATTCCCGTACATGTGCTCTCGACATGTCGTCTTCCCAAATCCACGATTGCTAAACTTCACAATATCATGGTTGCATTCTTCTGGTCATCTAATTCGGAGGTAATGAGGCATTGGATTTCATGAGTTCGGGTTTGTAAGCCAATCAAGGGAGGGGGTTTGGGTGTCCGATCCTTGTTTGAGCTTCATGATAGTTTATTATCTAAGCTTGCCTGATCCTACATTGAGGGTCGCTCTCTTTGGGCTCGATTCATGAGAAGTCGTTTCAGTCACCCATCTTGTATCAGATCATCATCCTTGGGCTCTCATCTTTGGCGGGGGGTTGTGAATTTCATTCCCACTCTTTACACTGACAACTATTGGGTTATTGGCAGAGGCGAAGTGGATTTTTGGGCAGATCGATGGAGTGTTGCCGTCGGAGTTGAATCAGACTTCGTTGTTGGTGCGTGACGCCATGCACAATCGTGATGGTTGGGATGGTCATGCAAGGATGGTTGCTTTTACAAGCATTGTGGTGGAGAATGCTGCTACTGATCGACTTATTTATACTCGCCGTCCGGACGGGGTTTTCTCGGCCAAGGCTTTTTGGGAGGCCGAGAGAGTGGTCGAAAACCAGTTTCAATGGTGGCAATTTATTTGGAATGAGGTTGTTTAGGTTCGTGTTTCTATATTTTTATGGCGCTTGATAAATGTTGTGATCCCGGTTGATTCTCTTATTACTCGAATTGGAATACCTATTGTTTCAAAGTGTAATTATTGTTCTAACCCGTCTTTAGAAACAATTGATCACTTATTCGTGTCCGGATTTGTTGCTAGAGCGGTTTAGAGCTATTTGAGCCATGTGATGGCTGTGAATTTGTCGCTGACTACGGTTTCGGATCTTTTTCAAGAAGCTTGAGGGATGCCGTGTTATGTCTATTTTTTGTTTTATTCACATGGTATCGATTTCTTGTGGTTTATGGGAGTTGTGGCGTGCTCGGTGCAAGGCCCGTTATGAAGGCACGTGTTGCAATCCCAGTGACATTATTGGCAAGGCATGTGTTTGGTTGCATGTTCTTTTTCCAAATTTTCGTGTCCGGCATGTGCCTACAATATCTGAAATTAATTTGTTACATTCTTTATCTATCGCGTCTCCTCGGTTACAATTCCGGCCAACTCGAGTTGTAGCATGGCTTTCTCCTCCACCGAACCAGTTGTTGTTGAATGTAGATGGTGCTAGCAGGTCTAACTCGGCAGCTTGATGGGGCTTGGTTAGATCGATGTCGGGTGAGGTAATTTTTGCTTTTAGCATTCCGTTGGGTCATAGCACAAATAATTTTGCAGAGTTTATGGGTTTGTTTCATGGGCTTCGTATTTTTCAACAACGGGGTATTGTGGTGTCTTTGGTTTGTATGGATTCGAAACTTGTCACAGGCATCATGAGGGGGCGGGTTACGTGCCCGTGGTCCTTTATTTATTTGTACCGTCGTTGTTTGGAGCTTATGGGTCATGGCAATATAGTTCATGTTCTCCGCGAGGCTAACCATGCTGCTGATTGGTTGGCGGGTCGTGGTTTAGTTGCTTCTTCTGAATGTATTTTAACTGCTGATTTTTCTTCTGAGTTGTCTGTTATTTTAAATAGAGATAGGAATGGTGTTTTGTATTTCCGGTCTGGAAAGTTATTCATGTAATCTGCATTGCATTTAGTTTTGTAGGTGCATTTGAAGAGGTTAGGCACTCTATGTCCCCCTCTTTCCTGTTCTTTCTTTTTTATCTAATAAACTGGTAGGGGTCCGGCCAAACCCCCCACATTTTCTTTGGTAGCGTTCCTTAAAAAATAATGATAATAATAACATAAGCCACCGGAATGCTCAATTTCATAATAATATCATCCACCGGCATCGCCTTATGGAACAGCTGCCAAAGGAACACATACATTCTTGTGGGAACAAAACTGTACCACGCAAATCTCCGCCATGGGAAAGAGCTCACCTGAGGAAAACGACGAGCCTCCCAAAAGGACTTTGCCGAGAAGCATCCATCGGCCCAACGATTATAGACAAGCCTGTCCGAAGCCCCGTCATCCACCACACAACTCCGGACAGCCTGCAACCGAGGAAGATCACCCTCCACAATGTCCGGCGACGACGGGTTCAACAAAACAGAAGTTAAAGACTTTGGTGGTTGGTCATATACAGGACCCAAGATACACCATTTATCAAGCCAATAGTCAACACCTCCACAACCAACCTCCCAATATATAACAATCAGGGTATAAAGATGGAACTAGCCGCACCACACCTCACCATACATGCAAACCCAAATCCGAAGGTCGGATACTGGACGGGTGCTTAAAACGGCTCCGCATAAAATGAGCCCGAAGAGATTTACCTTCAATGAAAGCCCAAGACAATTTAGTTAGAAGGCTTTCATGAAGATCCATTAAGTTTCGAAGACCCAACCCACCTTCACAAGTCGACTTACAAATAGGATCCCACGAAATCCAGTGACGCCTGAGCTCGGAATTGGATGACCAGAAAAAGTTAGACATAATTTTATGCAACTCAGCAACAATAGCTTTCAAAACCCGACACGCCGATAACACATATATAGGAATAGAAGCAAGCACACTACGAATTAGAGTTAACCTGCCTCCTAATGAAATTAACCTCTCTTCCATCCCGCGAGCCTCAATAAGAATTTTTCAACAACAAACTGAAAGTCTACGGCCCTAGCGCGAATTCTAGAAATCAGCACCCCCAAGTAATGAAAAGGCAAATTATCGGGGATGAAACCAGTCCATTGACCAACTAGGTTGATCTGAGACCGAGAAGCAGTCGAGTAGAAACGAGACTTATCCATATTAATCAATTGTCCCGATGAACGTTCATAATCATGAAGAAGAGTAAAAAAATTTGACAAAGACGATCGCCGACCATTTAAAAACACGATAGTATCATCAACGAACATAAGGTGGGAAACAGAAAAAGCATGACCTCGGCAATGATAGGGAAACATATCTCCCACTCGAATCCGCTCCTCGATATTACGGCTAAGGACATCCTGCGCCAATATAAATAATGTTGGGGATAAGGGATCACCCTGCCGGACCCCATGAGAAGAATGAAAATAACCATGAGACAACCCATTGATATACACTGAATACCAACAATTGGCTACACATCCGGACATTAGCGCAATAAATTTATGATCAAACCCGAATGTCTCCAAGATACGAAATAAAAATGCTCATTCTAATCTATCATAAGCCTTAAATATGTCAAGTTTGAGAATGATATTGTCCTTGATAACTAAATTCGCTAAATGGTGGGCCATCTCAAAGCAAAGGGTGATGTTCTCCTGAATATTCCTACCTCGAACAAAACCGAATTAATTTTTGGACACAATAAGAGGGAGGAGCCGAGCCAATCGGTCGTTAAGAATTTTTGCAAAATTTTTATACATGAAGCTGCATAAACTAATCAGACGGTAATCCCCAAAAGAGATGGGATCATCGACTTTGGGAATAAGAACAAGCAATGTAGAGGTGTAAAACTGAGGTAAAGTAGCACCCACAAAGAATACTCTAACCGCCTCCACCACGTTCGGACCAATAATATCCCAATACGTTGTGAAAAATAATCCCATAAAACCTCTAAATCAGGAGCACTATATTTGCCCAAACCGTTCATCGCATACCACACCTCCTCGTCCGAAGGAGCAACACACAACCGATGGTTATCATCCACTGCGACAAGCTTTGTAATCACTCAAAAAAGAGCCTCTGAAATAGGAGCACCTACACCGGTCAGATTTCCAACAAAGTGAGACTCGGCTCTCCGCCCGAGGTCACTCGAATCTGTGATCCAATCATTACCGTCCCGAATACGGATGACTGCCTGAGACTTCTTTGAGGCAATAGAAGCGTGGAAGAAAGCGGTATTACGGTCACCCGCCTCAAGCCATTTAATCTGTGATTTGTCAAGAAGCATTTCCTCCTCTACTTTAAGGGCATGATCAAGCTTAGATTTGCCTCGACAAGAGCCTCCATATTTCGGTGAGAAGCCAACACCAAAAGATTGTGTTCCGCTCTAATAATTTCATCCTTAGCTTCCGAAATCCTTTTCCTATCATCACCGAAAGTTGACCAATTCCAATGCTTTAAAGTCTTGCGAAGATCTTTAAGCTTAAAAAAGACTCGCAAAAGCGGATCAGACCAAAAACCTCGGGTCCAAATATCACGTACTAGAGGCATAAAGTCAGGATGATCAACCCAAGAACGTAAAAAATTGAACCGACTTTTACTTTGCATATTAGCGTCAACACTAACCAACAAGGGAGTGTGATCAGAAACAGAATGAGGTAAGTGCAAAATTGAAATCGAAGGTAAAGAACCTGAATATAATAAACGATCCAACCTGCACTAAATTCGCCTTAAACCTTGTTGTTGGTTGCACCAAATGAACCTCGACCCCAAGAAACTAGCATCCTACAAGCGAAGAGCGTGAATCCAATCATTAAACTCTGACATAGACGCCAAGTCCGAACCAACCCCTCCCATTTTGTCATCAACGCAAGAGTACGTATTAAAATCTCCACAAAAGAGATTTGGAACTAAATCATCAAGCATATTGGGCTGCAAAAAGTCCCAAAGCCTTCACCTATCAATTCTGGAGGATTTAGCTTACACAACATGAACATGATACAATTTGTCCAAACAACTCACAACAAAAGAAATTACTTGATTTGACCCCCTCAAGATCGAAACCTAAAAATTAACATACGTAATTAGCCAAATATGTGAATTAATTGGTAAATAATGAAAAGTAGAATTAAAAAGAATTAAACGAGTGAACTTTTCTTATAAATATGGGTTTTGTTTAGGTTCTAGAAGAAGAATAAAATTCGGAGAATGCGAACGAATCAAATTCGCTAAAGCCCCTCTTTTTGAGGGATTGCCACACCCCTTTAATGTTCCAACTAAGGAACATCATTATTTACAATTCTTAAGCTTTGAAATTGTCAGCTTCACAGCAGGACGATTTGACCGGCAAGCACCCATTGGAGGCGGTTGAGCAATATCTGAAACAAGAGTGGTAGTGACCGGAGGTTCCAAAGGTTGTTCCATACTACTAGTTGGAGATTTGGTTGCAAGATTCTAATCAAAAGTACTTGTATTTTCAGCTATCGAAAAGGCCGAGCCATGCAATACAACTGCTCGTGATAAATCTGACGTGACTGGAATTGGAGAAGAAGCTCCTCCTTGATCAACCAATGTAACAGGAATTGGAGATGAAGCTCCCACTTGATCCCCCAGCGGTAAAGTAACCGGCACCGGCGATTGAGAGGGCTCCAAAACCGGACAAAGAGGCAAAGTCGCTAATGCAGCCGAGCTGCTACTCATGGTCAAATTCGAATCCACCACAAAGGTGGTGACGATGGGCAGAGTCGACACCGGCTCCGTTATCAACGACAATGAGCATTCAACTTGCGACGATAAGACTCGTGTCGACTCCGAACCCAGCGGAACCACCTCTAAAGATTGTGTTGTGCTTGTTATCAACTAAGAGGACACAATAGTATCTTGAAGCCCTGTAGTTCCTGCCACCGAAGCCACAACCGGCAGAGCAACATTCGCACCCGAAACCGTCGTTTTAACATGCTCATTTTTGTGTGCCAGACCCAACTAATGATTTCACCTTTTTCAAATACTTTCGACATACATCCTTGTTGTTTCCTTGGAGCTTACAAATGTCACAATAAGTATAGTCGTTATCTTTCACTACCCACTGCCAAAAGCCCTTAGTTTTATCAGTCCCTACTAAAATCCATATCCTATTTGGCATAGTTTTTGAAACATCCATGTCCACGCAGTCACGATCAAACATAGGATGAGAGAGAATTGTTGTACGTTCATCAGCACGTAAAAAATGACCGAATGGTGTAACAATGGCGCGAAGCATGGAAAGCGCAAAGTACTGAAACGGGAGACCCAGGAGATGTAACCAAACTGCCGCCCTAGTCGATTCAGATTTGGTGCAAAAATTGGGTGTCCACTTGAACAACCTATATAAATTGTTTTCAACTACTCGACGTTCACGTGTTCAAGTCGTGATGAAATCCTTTTCCAAGTGTAGCCGAATCAAAACATGACGCGGATCAATAAGGCCAACCACTAGAGGATTCTCCAATCCCCATGTGGACGTGATAAGGGATCGTATCACATTTACCGATGGTCAAGATTGAGAAAATTTTGCTACCAAATCTCATTGAAGGAGATTCTCTGCCAAAGACACCTCTTGTACAGTGAATTGAACTGACGGGAAGCCATCCAACGTCATGAAAGGAAGCTTCGACGTCACTGATATATATCCTTCAATTAGAGATCAGGTGTAGGTTTCTTGGTAGCAGCCGCAAAGGAGAGAGCTACCGGAGGCGTTTGGTGAGATTCCGGCAAGTATACCGATTTCGCACAAGTAATATAGGACTGTGAAGTCCGATTTATCGATCCTCAGGGAATTGGTCGGTGTCTAGCAATTAGTTTATGAAGTTTATTTAAAAAGCAGTAAATCAAATTTGGTTGTGAAAGTTTTGAGGTTTAGCAAACTCAACACAATATCACACAAGCACACTTGAGAGAATAATGGTCGGGGGTACACAGTTCAATTAC
>JAYMTK010001955.1:0-14998 GCA_036897405.1 Pelargonium myrrhifolium | reverse complement strand
ATAGATCCCAAGGCTCATTTGGCGTTTACATTTGGTGTGTGTAAGAGGCTATGACCTAATCTCACAATAGGCTTCATGATAGATCTCATATCTCCACCAACCAATCATGCGTTGCCACGTCACCATCTTGGTTTGTGAGTATAAATATCCCCTCCTTAGATGGAGAAATGGTTGGATCTTTCGACTCTCACTCTCTACATTTTACTTATTGTAGTCTGAATTCCTAGGGGAGATTTTTACTCTCATGCCTGAGGTGAATTCTAGTGCACTAGCACTGGTTTTCACTTAACACGTGTGTTCTTCCTTCTCATGTCTTAGGTAGAGAGATTTGAAGTCCTAAATCTTCAAGTGGGCACCAATCATCAAGGAAAACAGTTTGTGGAAGTGACATAGTTCGAAATCAAATTGGTTTCATTCTCAAGAACGGTTCAAAGGCTAGTTGATAATCTATATTCGTTCTTTGAGGCGTTATTCATCCTTCGAAAATTCTTTCCAATTGCTAGAAGCTTCGTTTCGTCTGAGTCATCCTTACACGTAGACAAGACAAACAATTCTTGTGTGTTTGATTTGACCCCAAACAAAGCAGGCGTATCACATTCGATTGACCTTCGCCATGCGCCCTTTTTGATAATAAACTGCAGATTTGCGAAGAACATCATGAGAATCGACTTGGCCTCTGCACATACAACTTGAGCTCAAAGAGATTCAATTACCACAAATAGAACATTGGAACCATTGCTTCTCCATACGAAATTGAAGCCAAACCGACTGACATTCATCGACAAGAAGAAAAAATCTCAATCACTTTGCAGATCAAACTTTATCTAAACTCGGGAGTTCCAAAATATGTGGCATTTGCTTTTTCCCAAGAACCTTAACTTCTTTCTTTAGCTCTACAATTGATTTGTAAAGATTAGAGTTTACTTTCTTCAAATTCTCAATTTCCAACTGGTGAGAAATTTATAACTTAGACTGCCAATGAATTTATGACTTATAATCAAAATTTTATGAGTTCACCGAGTTGGTTGGTCCCACAAAATTCATTAACTATGGGTTAAATTTAATGTTGTGTCATCTCATCGTGGATTGGCTTATTCTAAACACACAAAAAATAGCTCATGTTCTTTATTCTCATATACACATCATTAAATTTTAAAAAAATAAAACTCAAATTTTGTCTCTAAACTTTCGTATATGAATCAAATTTAGTTTTTGAATTTTTATAACTTCAAAATGATCCCTTAACTTTTAAATAAAAACCCATTGACTTTAGGTTATTGTTAAGTGGTGTGATGTGCGATCTAAATTTTTTTTTTTTAATTTTATTTGTTGATATGATAGGTTATATGTTGATCGCGTGGGACAATACAACTGAATCATTATTTTGAGTTCATATTTAAAAATTTATTAAAAATTTTAGATTTTAAAAATTAGAGATCAAACTGGAGTCATATAAAAAGAAAATTTAAGAACTAAATTTAAGTTTTTACCTTAATTAATTAATAAGTTGAATCCTCAATTTTTTTTAATATATATTTTTTTTGAATCCTCAAGTAATACCTGGCCTGATGAAAACTAAAACACAGTGTTGAATAATCGTGCAAAATAAGACGATGAAAAACAATGAATAAAACATAGGTGACCGTTTGGATAGTTGACTTTTGAAAGAGATGGAGAGAGTTGCAAGTAACGGACAGACGGTGGTGAGATCTAAAGCTGCGCGCAGGACATGACATGACATGACATGACATGACTTTCTTTTCTTTTTTTTCAAACCAAATTTAAACAAAACTAAAACAAAAACAGCGGCGATAACTGCGAGGCTTTCATGTTCCATCCATCTCTTTCCTTTTATTTATTTATTTATTTATTAAATTCAATAACTTGAATAGGATGTTGAGCTGCCTCGCTGACTCTCTCTTTCTGATCTAACCTCATTTATTTTAAATTGCTGTAATGTATAATTACAGCTTAATCATGATTCATGACAATGAAATAGTATTATTGAAGGATATGACAAGGTCCAAGGCAATGCGTAATCCAACTAAGTATCATAAAAATTAGGTATAACCGGAAAACACTATTAAGTGTTCTTGCTATATGTGTTAGTACTAAATTAACAAAATTTATTTCATGTGGTTCGAGACCTCTTTTATAAGTTTCATACTTACTTGACAAGCGGCGACCTCTGATTAGCTGGTGTCTATGTGAGACCCGCATACATTTTAGTAAATTTGTTCTCAAATACGGCTTTGTGCGAAGAGCATCAACGAAGGAGGTCTTGCGCGAAAGATTCTTGCATGAGTGGAAAGACTTGTGCACGGACGATGCTTGGGCGCAACTACGCGAGAGATGCGCAGGCGCGGGCGAGCTTGTGCGGGAGCGTGTGCCCGAGATAGAGCCACACAGATGTGGGTGTGCGAGAGTGAGTTCGTGCACGAAAGGTGTGTGGGTGAAGGTGCATTCATGAGAGGCTGAGCAAAAGTGGCAGCGCTGCGTGCGTAAGGTTCGCGCGGATGAGGTCGATAGTCAAGAGGTTGAAGGTTTGGGGAAAGCCCTCAGGGAGTAGTTTTGGAGTGTGGACTTGGAGAATCACTTTGGAAAATTGCCTTGGATAGAAGAAGCCTTGGAGAATTGAGCTCGCGAATCGTAAAAAGCCTCACAGAGGCAAGACTTACATAAATAATTGGATGCGAGGACGAGTCTCTCCATCGAATCGGCCTCGCGGAAGATGTCCTTGCATACTCGACTCCTCTTTGCACAGAAGTAGGCCATGCGCATAAGGGTTTGTGCGGATGGAGCTCTTGCGAGTGAGCTCACGCGGATGACCCATGCGGAAGAGCTTCACGGTCTAATCCACGGATCTTCCACGCTCTCATGACATTTTCTTTAAACATGGTGCGTAATTCCTTCTCGGATCGCCAAGGTCCGATCATCCATAGTTTGAATTTCTATTCTAGTCGAAACTTGACTTTTGACCAAGTTGACCTCTGTATAGTTTAGTGAGGTACATGTTGCTCTTTTACTGGCCAAACCACCTGTGATTTTTAGTGGCTAAACATGATCTAAAAACTTTTTTATTTGGATCCAATTTTCCTTTTATTTTTAATCCAAAGTAGGTATTGAACTTTTAATTATGAATCCAAAATAGTCTTTGCTGTCAGAGCTCAATCATATCAAAATTTCAAGATCCAAATTGAGTCTCAACAACCGATTTTGAAAAAAGTACACTATCTGTTCCAAAATGAATGTTTTTGTTTTCATTTTTGAGAAAAATTAGGAAAAAGTTAATTAGTATGATATATTTATTTTTGTATCCTTATGATTATATGTTAAGAGATACTAATTAACTAGTTATAAAAAAAACTATTAACACCCAATGGGGTAACGCAGTTGGTTAACACATGTTGCGTGAGTGGGAAGAGGTCTCGACTTCGATCCCCACTCAACACACTCTTGTGCAAAGGTGAAATCCTTAACTTGTGAACAAACCTCGAATGAGGATTACTCTAAATGTGGTCAAACGAGTTAAAGGTGCCAACCGTCAAAGGTGCGGTCTCGCTCTGAAACCTCATGTTTTAGACCGAAAAAATACTATTAACAATTAATATCTAACTAACTTGATATTTCAAAAAAAAAAAAAAACTAACCTGATAAAAAAAAAAAGAAGAAAAAATGACACTAATTATGAAACGGAAGGAGTATAAAACTATTAAACTTCATCACTATTATCCGAACACACATTTTTAATCCAAAACATAAAAATAAGTAGAATATTTTGTCTAAGATATAAAATACTTCACTCAAATGTTAAAGCATCTCCGTCCAAAATGTGGAATATTCCATCTAAAAAATAGATGAAAAATGCATGTATCTGTATTATATATTTCACCAAAATGTAAAAGCATATTCGTCCAAAAGGTGGAATATTCCATCTAGAAAATGGATGAAAAATGCATGAACCTCTATAATTAGAGGGTGAATTAAATGATTTCTAAGATATATGTACCTTTCCCCCCAAAATCCCACCCAAAAATGCAATTACCTGTATTTTATTTTTCACTAAAATGTTAAAGCATCTCCGTCCAAAAGGTGGAATATTCCACGTAAAAAATGGATGAAAAATGCATGTACATATATATTATATTTCACTAAAATGTTAAAGCATCTCCGTCCAGAATGTGGAATATTTCATCCAGAAAATTGATGAAAAATGCATGTACCTGTATCTTATATTTAACTGAAAGGTTAAAGCATCTCCGTTCAAAAAGTAGAATATTGCATCTAGAAAATGGATGAAAAATACATGTACATGTATTTTACTACTATAATTTATTGAAATGTTAAAGCATTTTCGTCCAAAAGGTGAAATATTCCATCCGAAAATGGATGAAAGATACATGTACATGTATAATCATGGGATGAGTTAAATGATTTACAAAATGCATGTACCTTTTCCTCCAAAATCCTGCCTAAATGTTAAAACATTTCCGTCCAAATGGTGGAATATTCCATCTAAAAAACGGATGAAAAATGCTTGTACCGAATTAAAAGATTTATAAAATGCATGTACCTTTTCCCCCAAATCCCGCCCAAAACCTTCTCAAAACTTTACCATTCTTGGCTGATTGTTTTCTCTGAAAAATTCGTGTCTATCTACACTTTTGCTCTCTTCCAAAGCACACATCCATCTCTCTCTCTCTTTCTCTCTAGGGTTCTTCTTCGATTGCCACCCAAATCATCAAAGGTAGTGAAGCTAATTGCCTCTTACTCTTCTTTATTTTTTCTTCTGAATATTTTATAGTTCTAATCCAATTCGGTCATTAAAATACTTTTTTATTTCTCAAAGTATTTAGGTGACACACCAGATTTTGTTACTGTGACTCATGATTTGGGACTACTTATAAACTGTATTTGGGTCTAATAAATATATTTTCTTTTCAAATTAATTGATTATGGGTATTGACCTGTTTCTTTTAGTTGATACATAACACATTCACACTAGGAACTCTGTTGCATTTGTTGAATTCAAAATTTTGATTCATAGTGTAAGAATTGAGTATCTTTTGTTTGTTTGTTTCTTCAATCTCTTCAATTGATTGCTTGGGTGTTGATTGTGAACCATTTCGATTATGTGATATATGCTCCCTTATTTAATTATTTATAAATAATTGTTGTTGTTGTTAATGATTTCACAATTTGCTTGTTAAGAAAATGCAGGAAAGCTAAATAAAATTTTGAAGAAAATCATTATGATACTTGGTAATGCTGCCATAAAAAAAATGATGCTTTGGTTTGTACTTGTAATTAACATTAGAAATCAGACTTCACATTAGTTTGTTTTCTCAGAAACCAAACAAACCTAGGTTGCTTGATTCATAACTGGGGCTCAAACATTTTCACTCTCATTTTCAGATGTTTTCAATTTAAATTCTTCTGCAATTGTTTGTTTCAAAAAAAGCGGGAAAAGAAACAAATGGCAGAGCAACAGGAATATTGATTCCCTAGAAATCACTGTTCAGTATTGTTAATATTGCTCCAGAAATCCATTTCATAAAACATGAGATCTAGTTTCAAATTTATAATTTGATTAAACATGATTATTTGAACTGTTTAAAATTTCTCATCTGTTACAGAAACTACAGATGGCGGGGAAGAACAAGAAGGCGAAATCAAAGAAAACTAAGAATGCTGCCAGTACCAGCAACCAACTGACTAACAAGCCTAAATCAGACTTGGAACATACTATACTTGATGATCCAATTCGTGAACAGGGTCAAACAAGTCACAATCCAAATGAGTCAGCGGTTCAAACACAATGCAACATCAAAGGTGAGCTGTTGATGAATTTGATCCTTGACATAGAAAATGGCAAGTTGTGCACTGAAATCCAATTGGAAGAAACCCTACAGAAGAAACTAGAGGCGATCTACAATGAAGCTTATTTGATGTTACTTGAAATGGGGCATCAGCGCGAGGTTGCATTGAATGCAATATTCACAAGCGGGGATCCATGTAGCCAATGGGATAAGGATGTATTGTCAACTATTGTGGACAATTCAATAACGTTCATCAATACTGGCATGGTTGGTGCACGTGTTGTGGTAGGGTATGAATATTTTGCAGATTTGAAATTGTTGGCAAGAAGTTCACTTGCAAGGATGATTTCCTTGGTATGCCAAACTCGCTCTGGATGTTACAGAGGAGATGGCATGTGGTGTATCCTTTCGAGTAACTTTCATTTGGGTATTGCGGTGAACATGCAAGTCCCATCTTTTGCCACAAATGAAAAGGAGAATCTAGTATCTCGAGGCTCTAAGGTTTACAAAATTCCGGCAGAGCAAAATTTCGGTGTTGGGAATGTGAATTTAGTGGAGGGAAATGAAGGAATCTTAGAAAGAGATTGTAATTACTTGACTATGAACAGTCTTACACCTTATATGGCACTTCAGTTTAAAGATATTATTTTGAAGCTTGCGGAACAATGCCGCAAAAACATGAAAACTACGCTGAAGCAAAAGGCTTCAAGCCAAGCTACTTTAACTGGTGAAGCATCGGAAACGAAGTCATCTGACGCAGTGGATAGCTTGAATAGAATGAGCCTTTGTGAGAAATCTGACGCAGCTGATGAGAAGGATAAAGGCATCCGCACAGTTGTTGGCAACATAGAACCATGGAAGCAGCAGGAGAAAAAGAAATGGGCTCAGGAGAAAGTGATACAAGCTGCTAGAAAACTCAATCAACATTATATAGAGCTTAGGATGCTTAGTACAGAGAGGGATGTAAGGCAGCTTAAGGGTGAAGGGTATGAAATTTGGGGAGAGACCATGGATAAGGTTCGAAAAATGGAGGAAGAACTAACGGAAACTGCTCGTATTGCTCAAATTACAGCTGAAACTTTGAAACGCCTTCAATTTGAGGCTTCAGAGGTTAAGGCAGAGAAGGAAGCTTTCGAATTGAGTAAACTTGAGGCAGATAAGAATGCGCAGGAGTCTGAGAAACGAGAAAAGAAGGTGCGGAAAAAAATAGCAGTCATGGAAAGACAGATTAATAAACTTCAAGAAGCATTTGACGAGAACAAAACTAAGGACTCTCAGCTGCAACAAGAGCTCATTCAACACAAGCAGCTTGTCGAAGAAACTGAGGTGCGTTTTATGACTAGAATAAATTATGCATTTGTTTTGAGTGACTGTCTCATAATCATATCATAAATTAGTCAATGTGAAGTATATTGTTGAACATACATATTTCATTCAGCTTATGGATTTAAATATTTGTTTTTTTTGAACCAATGGCTTGTGGTAATTTGCATATGTGATTTGCAGTCCATGATTTGTGCTTTCTTTTTCCTAAATTTGTTTTATTTATTATAAGAGATTGCACTTGGAGAATGATTGTTGGATTTTAATGCTTTGTTGTGTTATCTTGCTTTGTGTTTTCATTTTATGAAACGGGAAATGAATGGCGTATAAGCATATCATTCAAGGGAAAAATAATGAAATACAGTATAATTTTTTCTACTATCCATAAAATTAGCATATTTAAAGTTGGTGTTATAATCCTCCCCCCACCCTTTCTTTGTTTTATTCATATTAAGCCAAAGACCTCTTATTTGCATCTATGCAAAGATGTATAGTTTGTTAAGAACCTGTTTTTGTTTCTTTTCGATTATCTTCCCGAACTTTAAAAATACTATTTTGTCAGTTATACTTGGTACAAAATACATTCACTCAAGCATCTAAATTGTGCTTGACAGATACACACAATTCAAGACACTTCATAACCTAATTTCTCAAGATTATCGGTATGAAACCATGAGAATTTAACCACAACAGACAAGAAGCAAAAAATCAAAAGATCTTAAATTTTACAAAATTGAGAAGCTAAAATGAAAATTTTAAAAATCAGATCTGAAAAATCAATATACACATCTCATTTGGTAAAATAACCAGATTTGTAAAAATCAATATACAACTCGTTTACAAATCTGCAATCTTAAAAAGCAAAATCTGAAAGATCTAAAATATCAGTATACATATGAAAATGAACATACAAGTACTAAAGATCTAAATAAGAACATTTTGAAATTCTACAGATCTAAACTCAAAAAAAATAATATTGGACGTCTATCCAACCTGATTGTTGGGATTGTGGAGTCTGATGTTAGAAAATAAAAATCAGAACGAGAGAAAATGAGAAAAACGCAGAACTAGGGGGCTCGCACGACCGTGTGCCACACTCAAATGACCTTGTAGTATCACAGAGAGTGCACCAAGTTTAGAACAAGTAGCCAACGACCATTTGCTTGTCTACGATTAAGCATGTGATAGATTTGTGACTTATGTTGCACGCACGACCATTTGCTACGTCAAGCAAGACTTTAGAAAGTCTGTATTTGTCAGTTTTCAGCTGTAATTATGTTTCCTATTTATTTTTACCTTCTTCTAGTCCTACTACTGGTAAAACCCTAATACTCGAAAAGCTAGTAATGCTAGTGAGGGCTAGAAAACACAAATAGAGGCAAAATAGTCGGTTATCAGTTTTTGTGAGAATTCTTGAAAGATGAGAGTAGATCAGTTTCTACATTTGGAGCTTTCTTGAACTTGAGTAGATTGGAGAATTCAATAAAGAATAGTGAAGTGCAACTTGTGGACGTATACAGTTAGGCCGAATCACGTAAATATCTTTGTGTTCATGTGATTGAAGGTTTTGTTGATTATTCACTATGTTTGTTCATACCTTCACCATTGACGATCCTGCAAACAAAACTTCTGCAAGCCAAAAGCAAAATTAGGTGTCTTCGCGAATTAACCCAATGACCCAATCAAGTTTGCGCCCAACAATTAGTATCAGAGACATACATTTGGTGTCTATTTTATGACAATTATAGTGTTCAAAGAGCTCTGACTATTCATTCCCAACACCGACTTTTCCAAAATTCACCAAATGCCTCCACGCAATTGTAATCAGATACATCATAGTCATGTTTTTATTCCTTCCTAATTTGCATTTTCCGCTTAGTCTCATCGGCAAACGCACGTCGGTTAATGCTACCATTTTGAGTTTGAGGGAGACTAATAGAATTAGGAACTATATTATAATTAAGAAATATGATATAATTGATTTAATTTTGCTGCCCACATGGCTATTGAATCATATTGTCTACCTTATGACCTTCAACTTTAAGCTATAAGACGACCAAACTATCAATTGTCGCTCTTTTGCGACGGACCTAACTATCAATTGTCGCCCTTCTGCGACGGGAATATATATTTAATGCTTTTATCCATTGAGATAAACCATTAATTACGTTACGTCTGTTCTTTGGTGTTGTAGCCGTCAATATTTACGTATTTATAATGAAGTCGCTTCAAAACGCAACCACGTTATAGTGATCATAGAGCTTAAATTAGTCATCCCCTATGACTTCACCATAATTCAACAAATGCCTTCACACAATGGACATTAGATACACCATAGTCATGTTTTTTAAGTTAATTTTTTGTTAGATATGTTTGCTACACGATGTTCTAGTTTAAATTCTCTCAAGATTAGACAATCAACATGATCTCCGAAGCTCTACTCCCGTGTCTTTAATTAGGAAATCTTATATAATTGATTTCAAAATCTTGTAATTTTGAAAGCATTCTTATATAATTGATTTCAAAATCTTGTAATTTTGAAAGCATTCGTGTTTGGGAAGAGGGAAGGGATATTGAATGTGTTCATATATTATATGTGTTTAGTAATTAATTTGTGTGAAAGCTATTTATTGAATGATTATTTTAAGGTATTGTGTATTCAGCAATAAGTAACTAAGATCAATATTGTTAATATGCTAAGCTAATTTGGGTAGGTTGCCATAATGATATAGATCTAGATTTAGCAATACTATTGCTAAGGACGTAAGGTTTAGTTTTAAAATGTCTTCACCTATATACTATTGAGTCATATTGTCTACCTTATGACCTTCAACTTTAAACTATAAGACAAACAAACTATCAATTGTCACCCTTTTGCGACGGGAATATATATTTAATGCTTTTATCCATTGATTAAGTTGAGTCTGTTCATTGGTGTTGTATCTGTCAATATTTTTTGAACTCTCTTCACTCCCTTTTGCGACGGGAATATATATTTAATGCTTTTATCCATTGATTACGTTGCGTCTGTTCATTGGCGTTATATCTGTCAATATTTTTTGAAGTCTATTCACTCTAGATCGTATGTATAATGAAGTCTGCTTCAAAATTCAACCACATTATAGTAATCATAGAGCTCCAATTAGTCATCCCCTACTATGACTTCACCATATTTGGTGTTTGTCTTCAGGTTTTATGAAATGTTAGATGCAAAACTAGATAGTCACTCATTGGTCTTCCAAACTAATTGGTATTTTCTGATGGTCTAGTGTGGTGGATGCATATGTTGCCAGTTTGCTTATCTTTAATGTGCTTTAAAAGCAATTTGCTTTCCCAAATTGAGTGTGTTTATTCACCATATCTCTTGAAGGATTCTGTTTAAATCTTTATATTATGCACCTACCTTTCTTTCTGATCATGTCTTGCCCTTTTTATTGAAAGTTCTTTGAACTTTACCTTAAAGAATTTCTAAGTCTGGTAGTACCTATCTAAATGTTAGTCAATCTGTATTCGTATGCTTGAATATGCTGAAGATTTAGATGAATGTTGTGCTGAATGACACTACTATGACATACTATACTACTTTTATCCCTTCCATAAATATATACTAGTGTTTGTTGGATAAATAAACAAAAAAAGGACTTTCACATATTTGAGACAATAAATTGTATGGAATTTTTCGTACAAAAACTTTATTTATGGATGTGCACTGATTTGTGTTAATGGAATGAAGTATGTTTTTTGTTCAATGATATTGTTTGTCAAATTGTGTGCCTAATTGCCTATGTCTATAATTTTTTTATCATGTTGGCATAATTTTTTATAACTCTTCTAGTTTGTTACGAGTTGTAATGATTATGTATCAGAACCCAGCAGATCATTATATTGGTTTGAGGTAAATATTTATGGGGCTATAGATGGTAATCGTTGTGCCTTACAATTTAATATGTATATCTTCTTGTATGCCGGAACTAGATTCATTTGAGCTGTGTAAAATGTTTATATACTGTAAAAATGTATACATGCTAAATTGAGCAGAGCTGATAAGTTTGATGTGAAATAAATACTGGTTGCAGGCGAAATTGAAGGAGCTGGAGCGAATCAAAGTTAGAGAGATACTGATGAGAGAAATGCAAGAAGAGCAGAGGATGATGAAGGAAGACGTGGAGCGTCTAAGAAGAAAGAAGGATGCATTGCGGTGCAAGATGGAGATAGATTGTCAGCGTCACAAAGACGACAATCACAGACTCGAGCAGGAAATTTCCCGCCTAGAGACGTCCCGAGCTTCTACTACCTATTTGGCATCAGGAATCGCACAACTGCAAGTAGAGGAGTGTTCGGATTTGAGTGACCGAAGGTGCTTGATCTGTACGGCGAGTGAAGCTTCTTTTCTTTTCCTGCCATGCGCTCACCAAGTTGTATGTGTAAGTTGCAACGAGAATCATCGCAGAGCTGTAGGAGCCAAGTGTCCGTCTTGCCTGGACAGGATCAAGAAGAGGATTGGTATTCGAGGCATTGCCTAATCTAATGGTGCCAACAGTTTAAGCTTTTGTAAATTTTGTTTGAAATGACATGGATATGTAATAAGCTGCATGTCGGGTGGGGTTTGGGGTTAAAAGGGGAGAGCTACCGCTGTTGTGTAGCTCGATTGATAAAAAAAAAAAAAACTTTTTAATATTAAATTTTGTAACTAGTTATTCAACATTGAAAATCTCAAAAGATCCAACTTTAGAGTTTGTACTCGTACTAACCTATTCAATGGAGAAGATGTCTATAGTTTCATGAAACATGATTTGATAAACTTGAATCTAAGTACATTTGTATTCACACATGCATTTTGTAACACTGATGTGATCGTTATTATATTAAAGAGGTAATTACAATTTACTACCCTGTACTATCTAGGTGATCGGTATTATTGAGTTTTTCACCCCGTACTATCTACTCAATAATCTCGCTGAGCTCGTCGGAATCTAGGTGATCTCGCCGTAACTCGACTGAGCTCGCTGGATCTCAGAGATAGCACCCCCAATCATTTCCTTCAACCTGTTAGTCAACATCCTCAAAATAATCTTATAAACCACATTACACAGAGCAATCAGACGCAAATCCCCAACAACCTTGGGTGAGTTTTTTTTTCGGGATCAAAACAATATTAGTCGCATTAAGGTTTTCAGGGAAATCACAAACCTCAATACAAAGACTCCGAACCCACTATCTCCCAATGCTTTTGAAAAAAACCCGGACTCAAGCCATCCGGTCCCAGAGCCTTATTTGGATTCATCTCCCACAGCGCAATCCTCACCTCCTCCTCCGTAAATGCTCGTGAGTCTGACATTTTGCTCTTCCGTCACTACACATGGGACCACCTCAAGCACCTCTTCCGGCAAGCATCCTCCCGAACACGACATTGCAATAAAATGCTCTTGTACCAACTCTTCCAAACCCGAACCCGGTTTCAACACCCTACCCGACCAGTCCTCCAACTGATGAATTTTATTGCGCTTCTTGCAAATCGACGCTGCCTTGTGGAAGAATTTAGTATTTAAATCACCCTCTCTAAGCCAATTGGTATTCACGCGCTGCTTCCAATACACATCATGACGCCTGAGACACGCTAAATATTTTTTCTGGGCACTCTTATCTAGGCCGCCCATCCTGTCCGCCACCTCCATTTCCTGCTTTGCACGACGGACGCCCCCCTCTGCCGTATTCCGCCCACGACGACTCCACCTTCCCAATTCTTCCGCACAAGCCCCAAGCTTACTAATTGTCCCGTGTCCCTCCCTACCCCAAACATCCTTGATCACATCCTTACAATCCGGATCCGACGCACACATATTCTCATATCAAAACTGATAATCCTGTCTCTCCACCCTATTACCATTGAGTTCAACAAGGATCGGTCGATAGTCTGATGATACAAACGGTAAGTGCCATACCCTATGCCCCGAACCTGTCCATCCATTCCTGGGACGCAAGAGTCTTATCCAACCTTTCATGTACTCCCGGGCTACTCTCAAAACCTCTACGCCAAGTAAACTTGTTCCCCCAGTAACTTAAATCATAAAGTCTCGCATCCTCAATTGTATTGCAAAAGCCATCCACCAGGTTCGGATTTTGAATAGGACCCCCTTCTTCTTATCTCATCTCATAATATCATTAAAATCCTCAGCGCAAAGTCAAGGAAAATCCGACATTGATCTGAGCCCACGCAAATAGTCCCATGACCTCTGTCGTCGGGACTGATCCAACTCCCCATAGAATCCGGTAAATCTCCATTGTCCCTATTCCCTGTAGTTAACAACCACATCAATGCCATATTGACAACACCCGAGCAGTGAGACCATACTGTCTTCGTGCCACATCAATGCCAAGCCTCCCCCTCTACCTTTACCATCCACACCAAACGCACCATGCATACATGCCGCTTGTTTTACACCCATCATCTCCCTAGCCGAGAGCTTCGTCTCCGAGAGGAAAATCAAAGTCGGCTTATGTTGACGAACCAAGTCCTTCAAAACTCCCACAACCACTCTATTACCTAAGCCCCTGCTGTTCCAGATCAAGATGCTCATTGAGTTACTGCCAGAGTACGCCGGAGCCGTCTACGCCGTCGTCCGCTTCTACTAGCCGAAAATGTAAACCCTAACCCTACCTTCAATATCCCGTTTTAGATTTTTGTATTATCTAACTTTTAGTTCTTTCTCTATAGAGTTCATTTTTTATTTCAAAATAATCACCACATTTTTACTTTTAACAAATATATTAGTACATGATTTTTCCATAATATGCTTTGTGCATCATTTTCTTTTTGTCTTATACGAAAGATGATGGGTTTTATATTTTTATGGGGTAATTACATTAAACACCCATGAACTATCGGCGTTTTCATTTTGCACCCCTGAACTTTGGTCTGGAACTTTTAGCATCCCTAAAGTAGCAAAAGATCTTTCCATCAGTTAAAGTTAACGGAAAATGTCACTATTTGGTCATGTGCTAGGCACATGACCAATTTATTTTTTGAAATTCCCAAAATGCCCTTCACTATTCATCTTCTTCAACCTAATTTCGCCAGAATATTCATTATTTCACTGGAAACTTCATACACTCGCCGGAATGTTCATAAATTTCTCGGAAAATTCATACTTGCTTGAAAATTCAAAATTTTGCCGAATTTTTTTTCCATATTTGATTTGTGTTGATTTTTTTTTTAACTTGTAAACAATATTTGTGATGATTCATTCGATTTATGAATATAAATATATAAACATTTGAGATTCATCAAAATATAATAAAAAGTTCCAATCCTCATACTAAAGTAACAATTGACTATCAAATAAATAACAAATCCACAATATACTATATATAGACCTGACTAATATAGAAACTGGAAACTCAAAATCATATAGATAATAGCATAAATTTCCATAGTTAAGCCAAATGGTTGTGCTAGTAACAAACATTTCAATGGGGGTGCTAAGCCATAAATTTTTATTGACATGAAAATACAGAAATCCAACAATTCCTTACCCAAAAACAAATGATCTTCTCATAAAATACAAAAATCCAAAAAATTCTAAAGCTCAAAACAGATCTGAAGAGCCCGTGGCCATCCACAGCGAGATCTAAGTCGGAGGAACGATGCGGCAGAGGCAACGAAGGCCCGTGGCCGAGGCATCGACGGAGGGGACGGAGGCCCATGGCCGGAGGTCTGATTGGGTGTGGGAGATGATATGGGTTTTGAGAAGATGATTGGGTGTGGAAGATGATATGGGTTTTGGGAATGTGAGAATGTGAGTATTATTGAATAAACTCACCTCTACCAATAGCAGTGAGGTGCTTGGTTATATATA
>JAYMTK010001954.1:0-15000 GCA_036897405.1 Pelargonium myrrhifolium | reverse complement strand
AAATCCCGTCCATTTTAACGGAAAAGTCACGAAAATGAAAGTTGATGGCACCTTAAAGTACGTTTGGCAATGCGATGGCACCTTAGAGCAACTGACTTTCGAAAGAGGGCACCCCTTTGTAATTTCCCCATTGTTTAATTCTCATTCTTTTTTCTCTTTGGTTTTGTGAATTCTTGCTGAACATGTAAGGTGAGAAGAAGATGAACTCAAGCCAATTGCAATTAGAGCTGATAATTCGGGTTTCGGGTTAGGTTGGGAAGGCATAACCCGAATTCTATCCACAAGGGTTGAATTTCGAGTGTCCACAAATTCAAATCCAAATTGTTATTTGACTAACACTGTGTGACGTTTATAAATTCACTCATGAATAGTTGATTATTATAGTCGTGGTTTCATATGATTAAATTAGTATTGAAAGTCACGAGTGTCCGGAATGTCAGCCTTGAAAAATAGATTTGGACGGGTGCTATGCGTCACCTTATCAACTATTATTTAGTGACTGAGATTTTTTTTCTCAAAAGTCATTTATATCCTAAAACTTTCGAAAAGAGCCTTAAACTCTATGAGCATTATATATAATTTAGATCCTCGCCTGACGGTCAAAATCCACCCCGCATAGTTTGCATGTTTCATGTTTGGATAGCACAAATTAGACCCGATCAGATCAGACTAATCCATACATTTTGTATTCAAAATTCGAAAACCGATCCAAAACTTTGCACTAGCCATTGGCACCCGGATGTAAGTTTTAGCCTTTGAGTCGAATGTGTTCTTAAGATATTGTGAGTCGGGTCGGGTAAACTCGCACGAGCATTGAGCTCAAAAATTTAACTTCTAAACCCGACCGATTGACCGAAGCTCGCACCTCTAGTGTTCAAGTTAGAGCTGACAAAATGGACCAGCACCCGCACCCACAATCCAATCCTAAAAAATCGGGTTCGGGTAATAGTGTGAAATTTTATGGGTCAGGTTTGCCCGCAAAAACAATATGCTTTATGCCTAAAACTCGAAATTATACTATAATTCGAAGACCTTATATGGTCGGATTAGGATTATTTCAATCCACACCCGACCTGAATCCAAACTGATCTTACTTTTTACCACCTCTAGTTCGAGTTACGCATTCTCAACCCGAACAAAAAAACCGACTCGAAACTCAAATTGTCAACCTCTTCATTGAGAGGTCAAAAACATAAATATGAGAAAAGCTAGGGAGGAGTTTGAAAATATTAATACTTGAAACTGTTTTTAACAAATTGTTTGCTACTGTTCAGTGTTTTGGGTCTGGAGCTGGATTGAAACCCTAACCAGACGCCATGGACTGACCCATTGTGTTCCAAGAACTTGATTCGCAATCGTTATCGTAAAGTTCACTCCTTTTCACAATTTCGAGCTGTTTTCGAGGATTTGAACAACTGGGGAAGACGATGAAGATGAAGGTGTCAGCTTTTGGTTCAATAAGGTCTGTTCTTGATCCTCTCACTATTGAATCTGCGTTTCAATTTCTGGGTTGATTTTCAATTTTATTTACCGTTGTTGTTTTATCAAACCCTAGAAAACATGGAACAAGAAGAGCCCATTTTCATGCCCAATCTGCTGAATCTGACCACAAGAGTGTGATTGTGAGGAAAAAATGGAAATGTAATCATGGGTTCAATACAGTTGAGGAAGCAATTGCTCTGTTTCATCGGAAGCTCCGGTCGCGACCCATTCCCTCGGTTGTAGAGTTTAATAGGATACTGAGCTCAATTTCCGAAATGCAACATTACTCCACTGTGATTTCGTTGTACAAACAAATGGGTGTGTTGGGAGTGTCATATGATTTGTATAGTCTTAACATAGTCCTTAATGGTTATTGTTGCTTGGGGTTGTTGGGTTTCGGTTTCTCGGTCTTAGGAAAGGTTTTTAAACTCGGGTTTGAGCCGGAAAGAGCATTTTTCAATTCGTTGATCAAGGGGCTTTGTATGATAGGGGACACTTCTGGTGCCGGCGAGTTGATGAGGAAAATGGAAGAGGGAGGTTGTAAGCCGAATATTGTAAATTATGGTACATTGCTTGTCGGGTTTTGCAAAACAGGGAATCTCTCCGGTGCCAATGAGTTGCTCACGAAGATGGAAGAGGTTGGTTGTAACCCCAATGTATATATTTATAATGCGTTGATTGATGTCCATTGCAATGTGGGGGACATTGATGTCTGTTTTAAATTGCTCAGGAAGATGAAAGAGGAAGGTTGTGACCCCGACGAAGTCACCTACACTACGTTGATACATGGATTTTGCAGACTAGGGAACGTCACTGCAGCTGTTGCATTTCTCATGGAAATGGAAGATTCTGGGCTTAGCCCAAACGTAATTATTTATAGTGCGGTGTTAGATAGGCTTTGCAAAGCAGGGGACATTGATGCCGGGATTAAGATGCTCAGGAAGATGAAAAAGAGAGGCTGCAACCCTAATGTAGTGACTTATACTTCTTTGATACACGGGCTTTGCAAAACGGGAGACATTGCTTCTATTGCCGAGTTTCTCGAGGAGATGGAAGAGGATGGTTGTAACCCAAATTTACATACTTATTCTGCATTAATAAGTGGCCTTTGCAAAGTTGGAGACACCGAGGCTGCCATTGGGTTGCTCCAGAAGTTGGAAGAGTCTGTTTGTAACCCAACCACACATACTTATAATGTATTGATAGATGGCCTTTGGAAAGTTGGAGACACCGAGGCTGCCACTGGGTTGCTCCGGAAGATGGAAGAGTCTGGTTGTAACCCAAATTTATATACTTATAATGTATTAATACGTGGCCTTTGCAAAGTTGGAGACATCGAGGCTGCCATTGGGTTGCTCCAGAAGATGGAAAAGTCTGGTTGTAACCCGGACGTACGTACTTATACTATATTGATAAATGGCCTTTGCAAAGTCGGGGACATTGATGCCGGTAATAAGATATTCATGCAAATGAAAGAGAAAGGTTGTGACCCTAATGTAGTCACGTACAGTACAATTATACATGGGCTTTGTGAAACCAGAAACATCACCGACGCCATTGAATTATTCATGAAGATGAAAGAATACGGTTGCAACCCGGATGTAGTCGCTTGCAATACATTAATACAGGGGTTTTGTGAAATCGGGAACATTACTGCTGCCATTGGGTTGATTAGGAAGATGAAAGAGGAAGGTTACAACCCTACTGTAGTCACGTACATTGCATTGATACACGGTCTTTGCAAAATCGGGAACATAACTGCTGCCATTGAGGTTTTTGCAAGGATGGAAGGGGTTGGTTGTAACCCAAACGTAAATGCTTATAATGCATTGATAGATGGCCTGTGCAAAGTGGGGAACATTGAAGCTAGCATTAAGTTGCTCGTGAAGATGAAAGAAAAAGGCTTTAAACCTGATGTATGCACTTACAATATATTGATACACGGGCTTTGTTTAACAGGGGAAATTACTACCGCCTTTATGTTCCTCAAGAAGATGAAAAAGGAAGGTTGCAATCCTGATGTAATCACTTACAATACAATGGTACACGGGCTTTGCAAAATTGGGAGCATCGCCTCTGCTATTGGGTTACTCAGGAAGATGAAAGAGGACGGTTGCAACCCTGACGCAGTCACTTACAATCCATTGATAAAAGGGCTTTGCAAAAGAGGGAACCTTAATGCTGCTGTTGAGTTGTTCAAGAAGATGGAAGATGGATATTGCAAGCCCGATGTCATTACTTACGCTACATTAATTTTTGAACATTTCAAATCGGGGGATAAAATAGCTGCTGTTGAGTTGTTAAGGAAGATGGATGAAGGAAGTTATAGTGCTAATTTGTTTTCTCTTACTACATTGATAGATGATCTTTGCAAGATGAGGAGCACAACTGAAGTTGTAATTTGGCTCAAGAAAATGGAATGGGGTTGTTGTAAGCCCAAGGTATTTTTTTCCTCATTTCGTAGCTGATATTTGCACGTGCCCATCTTCGGTTTGTTCCTTTCACTAACAATTTTTTTTTGCTTATTTCGAAGTGTTCGGACGTTGACAAAATCTGAGAATGCTGATTCTTCGGAAGTTCATATTCAGTAGGATTTTCCTTCTCATCATAATTTTATCGTATCTTTGCATTTTAATTGTGATTGGCTGCTATTGATTCCTTGGCACTGATATCTCTATAGCAATGCTTTAACTACATGTGACGGATATTTCAAGACTATTATTGCCAAAACAGTTGAACACAAGAACATAGATATTTGGTTTGCTCATTGTTCTTCTTATAAGGTTGTTCTAGATATAGCAGTGGTTTAGTGGATTTTTTCTGGGGGTTTGGCGACTTAAGTTCGGTAAAAGACCCAATTTGTGGTCCCTGAACTTTCGTGTTTAGACCGCATTTGGTACCAGAACATTTTTTTAACCCTAACTAGTTCTTGAACTTTCGTGCTTGGACCCAATTTGGTCCCTGAACTTTTGATATAAGATCTAACGGCAAGGACCATTTTGGGTTAAAAAAACTTTAGGGACCAAATTGGGTCTTTGAAACTGTTGTTAACTACTTTAAGCTCCAGAAACTCGTGTTCCTCGAGGCCTTCACTTGATGAGACCCCGATGGTTGCCAAAGAGAACACACGCTAAGTGAATTACTAGTAATTCACCTTTGACGTGAGAGTAAGGTCTCTGTCTTGAATTCAAAACACTAGGAATATAAGATGTAAAATGTGGAGAGTAAATTGATCCTTGCACCGGGTATTTATAATGGTTGAGCTCAATTTCGACTGGCCCAAAAATCATGTAGCCTCGGTTTGTTACTTGTGTGATACCGAGATCAAAACAAATTTGTTTCACACGTCCATATCCTCTTATTTTCTCTCTTAATTTCTCTACTAACTATGATGTGTTTTCGACCCTATCTTGAATATTCTCCCATGTTCATTTTGTTGTTTTTATATGTATGTATACCTGTTAGTATGTGCATATATACTTTTGTGCTCTATTCATGTCCCGTTTTGTGATAGTTTTCATTAATTGGTCGCAGGAAGCCCGGAACTGCAAGTAACAATGTCACTTCTACTATCAATGTTGTCTCGGTAAACCATTGTCGTCTTAATTTATGTTCTCTACTTCTCTTCGTCAACGTTTTTAGATGGAAGATTTTAAGATAGTAAATGTAAAAGCACTACCAAATATACTCTGCATAGTACATCTTGATCGGAAAAAAACATATTCCCTTGGCAGCTAATAGACTTAGAATGTAGAACCTATTCCTTTTGACCTCAAAGACTCTGGTTCAAAATTTTGTCCGGTTTTCTTTCCCGAAGTGAAATGGCCTATCTGCTTTTTCTTCTATGCTGCAGGTTATGAGCCCGTTTCTCATGGCTAAAGTTGCCGGGGCAATATGTTGCAGTAGATGCACCTAAACTACTAATGCCGGCGTTAAAGGTGAGCTCATATCTCTCGGTGTTATTTCAGAGTAATAGTACGAATTCTAAATTCTATGTGGTGATTGTGACTACGTCACTACAGGTTGTAGTTCTTCCTGTATTATCCGAAACCCGAAATCTGCGCCTCTTGCGGGTCAAATACGGGTTAGGTCTTTACAAGCCGGAACCCGAATTGCCAGCTCTACTAGTAGCATCTCTCCTTTAGGCCTCGGGTTTTCTTCGGTGGACCTACTTTCAAGGGAGCTCGGGTTGGATGATGCGTCATCACGTACCATTTCTAATGAAATTGGCTTGCAGGTACTAATGGTGTGACCGGGACTACCACATCCTCTAGAGAAGCATGAGCATAATCCTATCGATTTTCTTGAAAATGACTGTTCTTGTTAACCGGTTTATATTTCAGAACTTGGTGCATGGAGTTGTGCTTGCTATGTTGTGCATGAGAATCCACCGGACTTATTTTAACCGGGAAAGAACAAGGTGGTGCTTGCTTTTCATTGCTTAAGATAAAGGGGTTGCTCGGTGTGTTTGTGGTTGAAAGGAGGTTTCGACTCAAAGCGGTTTTTGTCAGACATCGGAGTTTCTCGGTTTCAGGTATTTTTCAACTTGAAGCTGTTGGTGTCAAAGTGATTAGTTAGATTATGACATCTTGATAGAGTACTCTAGTAGTGTTATTTCGGGTTTACTATTGAAACCATGCGGGTCGTGTCACACACGACCCGAAATGGGTTGGGTTCGACCTTTTTTCAACCCAAACCCGAAAACTTGATCCAAAACCCAAATTGTCGGTTATAGTTTCAATCAATGATCGTTTTTCTATTATATCGACACTAACCAAGACTCGGCGTATATATTCTTGAGAATGTCGACGAAGAATTGGTTTGTATGTCAGTCTGGATCGTTGTACAAATACGAAGTAACAAGGATTTACAAGCACACGTAACATTGTATTCACGCATCTAAACTCTAAACTCGTGCTACTCCTTTTCCCGTCTTGCAGGTGAAAGTCAAGCCTTAGATTATCGACAATGCCGACGAATCAGAGTCGCGATTTGTTGAAATTTACAGTCCTACTGAAACGGGCCAACGAACAAGACACCATATGGCTTCGTCGTGTGTTTAGACCGTTTATTTTAGGTCGTTTTGAGGGATATTTTGGTCAATTTTGTTTCAAAAGTTCTGTATTGAGTTCTATTTTGATGGAGGGATTTAGGAGAAAGCATTTGTATTTGAAAATGTCATTCTTTTCGCATTCTAAGGTCGTTTGAAGGGTATTTTGGTCATTTTAATTTCTTTGAAGTTCTATACTGGATTTGCAATCTCATGCAGAAACTATATAATTTTCATTTGAAAGGAGCTAATTATAGTTTGGATATACAATTCGACCGTATTTTTACGGGATTGGATTAAATAAAATAGACCCGATTAATTTCAGATGAAACAAATTTGTACATTTTACACGTAAAACTAAAATCTTATTGAAGACTCGAGGATTAATTTTCATTTTAGATTAGACTGATTCGTGCATTCGCAAAACTCAAAATTTAATTGGAAATCTATCCATAAGAGTTATTAATATAATAATAATTTAAGAAAGCAAGTAAGCAACAATAACAAAATTTTAAAAATCATCATAATTATTCTATTTATTTATTATTTGTTTTTGACCATATTAGTCCATGTATTTTAGATAATTTAAAAAATAAAACAATAATTATTTAAATTAAAAAAAATAAAAGCCACCTTAGCCAGAAAAACAAATATTTATATTCAAAATAAGAAATAAAAAAAAAACGAACCCTCACAAAATCAAAAGAGGGAATTAGGGTTTTTGAGCTCTGTGCAGTGTCCGTCTCCACCCTCTCCTTCCCGGAAAATTTCGCCGGCGACCACCACCGTCACCGCTACCGCCACTCTCCGACGAACCTCCACGTATGCAGAAACCCAAAACCTAATCTTTATTTTC
The DNA here is from genome assembly GCA_036897405.1 of Pelargonium myrrhifolium. Lineage (NCBI taxonomy): Eukaryota > Viridiplantae > Streptophyta > Magnoliopsida > Geraniales > Geraniaceae > Pelargonium > Pelargonium myrrhifolium. The sequence goes on along the minus strand of JAYMTK010001954.1, from coordinate 7,612 downwards.
ATATACCGAACGCGAGATGCGATCGTCGTCGTCGCTGCCGAGCACCACCTGGTTCCGCCGCCGAACGACGCCGTCCGATGCGCCGGAGCTGGCTCATCTCGAAGGTCGTTGATGGCCTTGCAATTGCAGATGACTTGGCAGCCGAGTCTACTCAGTTCCAAGCGCAAAACCGGTCCTCCTCTCGGTCTTCGCAACCTCGGAAACTCCTGTTACCTCAACAGCGTCCTCCAGTGCCTCACCTACACTGCTCCTCTCGCCAATTTCTGCCTCAAGAACCAGCACTCCTCGCTCTGTAACCGATCACTCCTCTTCAGCTTCGCGATTCGGTGAATTCCGCAAATTTTTGAATCTCCGTGCCCTAATTTGATCGATTTTGTCCGGTTTTGCAGGTGATTCTTCTTCTGCGGAAGGGAGGCGCGAGTGTCCGTTCTGCTTACTCGAGAAGCGAATCGCGCGGTCTCTGCGTACCGACCTGAGCCTCGACGCGCCGGCCAAGATCCAGAGCTGTTTGAGGATTTTCTCCGACCAGTTCCGGTGCGGCCGCCAGGAGGATGCTCACGAGTTCTTGCGGTTCGTGATCGACGCGTGCCACAACACCTGCCTGCGCCTGAAGAAGCTCCGGCGGAAGGGCGGTGGCGGTGAGGTGGGGAATGGAGGTTCCTCTACGGTGGTCAAGGAGATTTTCGGAGGTGCGTTGCAGAGTCAGGTCAAGTGTTTGTCTTGTGGAGCTGAGTCCAATAAGGTGGATGAGATTATGGACATAAATCTTGAGCTTTTGCACTGTAATTCGGTTAAGGAGGCTATGCAGAGGTTCTTTCAGCCTGAGGTTTTGGATGGAAGCAATAAGTACCAGTGTGAGAAGTAAGTGATTATATGATTTTAATGCAATTGCATTCTGCTTTTTACTTTGCATTTTTTTTCCTAAGAGACTTATGCTTGTTTAGTTGTAAGAAATTGGTGACAGCTCAGAAGCAAATGTCCATATATCAAGCTCCTAACATCCTTGTAATACAGTTAAAGGTCAGTTGATGTTCTAGTTGTGTATTAGGTTAGTTGGTACTTAGTTCTGTCATTGCATTTGATTTTTGAGTAAATAATAGTGATTTTTGTGTTGAATTGAGCTGGCAGAGATTTGAGTATGGTGGGAAGATTGATAAATACATTGCATTTGAGGATGTTTTGGTGCTTTCGAGCTTCATGTGCAAAAGAAGTCAGGTGCGTCAATTACTAAACTTTCTTTCAAATCCATATCAACATCCTTTTATATTGGCTAGTTACCTTTTTTGGTCGGTCTATATTAGAATTTTTTTAGGAAGGCATGCGAAGATGCACATGTAGTAGGTTCACTTAATTGAAGTTACTACTCAACCAACTTTGCTAGGTCGTAAGAATATCTATTTCAGTGCTTTGGTATTCATGTTAGCTTAACTTTATGTCATATGTTCTGCCAAATGATAAGGAACATCAGCATGCATGAGTAGTACTAGAATGGATTGCAGCCTTCCCTTGCTGATTAAAGTAAACAAAACAAAAAGGGAAGCATTTCAGTAGTTTAGTTGTCCATGTATAGAAGCACCTTAGTATTCTTTGGTTGGCATTTAGAAAACTACATCCTCTTAAATTTTACAAAACTAGCCATCGTCCCACTACCTTATAATGTCTCATTTCAGAGTCTTTGGCTTATAGTCCTTCAAATGCTCTGTAATAGGTTGTGATTTAAATGACTTCCAAATGGCTCTTTATCCTATCATTACTTATTGTTTACTGGGTGGTGGAACTCCAAAAGCTAGTCCTTGTATTTTCAAACATTTATATCTTCCACATGAAAGAGCTTGTTTTGATACTTAAAGATTTGTGGCATATAAGATATAAGTAAGCAGAAATTCTTCCATCTTCTGGATATTGAGAGTATCCTAACCAATACACTTGCTCCAGAGCAAATTCCTTTCAAATTACATGGTGACAATTCGTATATTGAAAACATGTCATAGGAAAACCGACGAAGAGATGGCTGCTAGTATATTTTTTTTCCCTTCTTCATACGGTCTCCTGTTCATGGTTACTAATCAATGCTTGTATGAGAATGTCAAATTCTAGGATTTGACTTTACTTGAATTAAAGAAAAACGCGAATACAAAATTCACAGCGAATTCAACCTACGTCAGTTTCATGCCTATCTGGTATTTTGAGATATCATTAGAAACCCCCAAGTAAGATGTTTTATCTTACATAGGACCTCTTTAATGCCATTCATTTTCTCTATTTTATCTCTTTGTTCTCAACCAAGTGACTATTAATTTTCAACTAAATTGGGAGTGAGATCAGATGTGAGACCAGAACTAGTCTGATATAGAGTTGACCCATCTTTCTGCCCGATTGGTTTTTTAGATGCTATTCTTTGTACTTGCTTGAAATAGGTTTGGATTATTCTTATACGTGCACTCTTAAGTACCATCCTTATAGGTCTCTCTTCCATAGCTTCAATAGCGTTGTAGTATGCTCTATTCTCACTATAATCTTCAACCTTCTCTAATCTATGCATATGAAAGTTTAGTGGATAACTTATAGCTCACACTTATGCATCTCAATAAATCATCATGAGTAGTTGATATTTGCAGCCCAGACTTCTAAGGGGTTTGTAAGCTTGTTTATTGACCAAATATGCAAACTGAAAGATCTCATAAGTTGGATGGATGAATGTCAACCATCTTGGACCCCCCAAAAAAGAAGAGGAAACAAGAAATCAAGCAAGTATGTACTAGATGTAGAAGCTGGAGAAGTCTCAAGAATGAACGTCTTAAATTTAGCTAACATAAAAGGAATAGAAACCTTTGATCATGCAACTTCACTAACTCGACTACTTCCACGATGTACACATATATGCTACAAGTGGTTCACCTGTAAAACCCCTTTTATAATGTAATCTTATTGACTCACAAACACAACAGAAACGTACTTGGGGGAAATAATGGAAGTAGAGAGAGAGACAGCGAGGGAGACAGAAAACCTATTGGAGTTTGTAAATATAGAATTCTCATCTGAATCGAAAGTAGTGAGGCTTAAAACTTATTAGATAGTGCAGAGTTAGGTTTCCAATGTATATGGAACTGTTGAGCTGTTTATAATGTAAAGTATAGATTTTATTTTATTTCTGTAACTTTTTTTACTGTACGGCTCATTCTTTTGTTTATGCTTTGTATGTATGTTGGTAGCTTGAAGGAATTTGCCACTTATATGGATGTTATTTCGGTGCTTTAGTCTCATGAAATTCGTGTTTGTTTGTAGTTAATTTATACCTGTTATGCCATCTTTGTGTTATTGACTTTCAAATTTTCATACAGGATCCACAACCAGAGTATAATCTTTTCGGTACTATCGTGCATTCGGGATTATCTCCATACTCCGGCCACTACTATGCATATATTAAGGTAAGTTATCTATTGTTTAATAAGTATGGGTTACAGAAAAGATGTTGCACTTTATTGTTTATGGATATTGATTTCTATGTGCATACAGGATGCAGTGGGTCGATGGTATTGCTGCAATGATTCATATGTGTCACTTTCAACCCTACAGGAAGTTTTGTCAGAAAAGGTTTATATACTTTTCTTCACTCGTTCTAACCAAAGGCCTGTTTCTGCCCTTTCTAATGGAGTGAAGAAATCTCATGATAGAAATGGCAGTGAGGCGTCTAAAAGCCTCAAGGCTTCTCATCCTCTCAAATCAGTGCAAACTAAACCATTTGTTGGCCAACCTAATCGAATAGATACCTCAACCATATCAAAGGTTGATAAGGCCCCTTCCTCACCAAGAATTAAGTTCAACGTTTTAGGAAACTCTAATTCTAATAATTCCAAAACGGTTCCAGTGTCTAGCAATGGAAAAGTTGATGTTCAAGTGGGTCCATTAATGCAAACAAATGGGAATGGCAAAAACTCAATTCATGAGGAGAAGAGTAAAAAATATGGACCATTGTTAATAAATGGGAATGGTTCCGACAAAAATAAAGAGGTTGATGGGGGCAATCCAAAGAACAGTCAAGCATATCGATCACAAAATGGAAATGGTCATGTTCAGAGTATTGCTAGCAGTTCTGCAAAAAGTGATATTTTTGAAGGTAGTGGTACAAGAAATGGGGTCACAGCTAGAAAAGGGCTTGGTCACCATGAATCGCACAATGGCGGTGTGAACGGCCACTCTAATATCTCAGGGTCGAAGAGGACATCACAGGAGTGTTGCATCTTGCTTGCACAAGATGCTGAATCTCTGGCAAAAGTCGGCAAACTGAAAGCAGAGTATGTCATTTCCTCCCTCAATTGTTTTGAGAAGTTTATTGTTTTTACCCATTTAGCTATTATTGATTCATATCTACCCATGTACATATCGTTTGTAATATCTAACCTTTTGATTCTTTCACGCGTTTTTATACTATGATCTAGATCTATTAACTACCGAGCCAAAGCTGAGAATGTTTAGATGAGAGTGTGGTAACACTAGGAAGGATAAGATTAGGACTGAAACTATCCAAAGTGAGCGAGTTCAGTGAGGAGAAACAAAACGGGTAGGAGTATCAAAAGTAGTGAAGAAAGAGCCATGATAGCACTTGGCTTAACAAAGAAGATAGCATTGTTTTTTTTTTTTTTTTTTTTGGGAAAGGGTGAAAGTTCTCTTTCAACATGGGATTCTATAATTAATATTTGCCACTTATTTTTGCCTGCCCAACTTCAAATTTTATTCCTTTCTCATTATAATCTTTTTCTGGTATTTACTCTGTTTTACTATTTTTATGTATCAGCCTTGAGAAATATGCCGCTTCAGCTTTGCAATCATGTGGTTGGGTTGATGAGGTACACAGTATCATGCGTTCAGAAAAGAGGTCCTGTACAAGAGAAGCGGGAAATATTCCATCCAGTAGTGAGTTTAAGTAAGCATTCCCAAACCTTCTGTTTGTGCTGTTGGTGAACTTTTTTCTTTGTTTTGAATTGTCACGTGATGCATCAAATCAATATATGATACCACCTTTTGTCATTTGTGTCTGAAATTTCAATTCTTAAATGATACTGTGTAGGTTGGGTTTTGTTTTTACATAGACACATATTATAGGACCACTTTTGATTCAGCAGCTGTGGGTCTTAGTTTTTACCTTTAATTGCTATGATTTAACCTTCTGCTTTGCATTATTCATTCGTAAACTACTTTGATGCAGGAAATCATTGATAGCCAAAGTTAAACCTACTTGCCTGCCACAAATTCCTGAAACATTGAAAGAGCAGCTTATTGAACGTCTCCGATCATTTAGCCAAGAAAAGCAGCATTTCCCGGGGCTTTGATTAACAAAACTTGGTAGGTAAGGAAGTAATCTTAATTTACGGATGTTTTTCTGCAGATGATTGATTTGTTTGCTAAACTATTCTGATATCTTTGCAGTCTCCTGAAATATATTGCTGGCGAGGCTTGCTGTATAATCTGTATTAATTGGTGTTGTATTGATGGCGATGTGTTCCCTAGACAATAACAAGTGCAGGCAATTACTGGAGAGGATTGCTTCCATATCATTTTGACACTTGTAGGTTTGCCCGATCAGATGAGTTAAAGATGAAAGGGTCGAGTTCATCCATATAAAAAAAAAATACATTTCTTCCTTGAGGCTGTGCAGTTGTTTTTTGGCAGAGAACGAGAAAAATTCTATTCATTTTGTACTATATATCCTTTTAACCTTTAGCATGCAATTCAGTCTTCATTTTTCATGGACGCAATACAATTTTCGCATAAGAATGTATCGCTTCGAGCTTTATTTTATCCAAATTGTTCTCAAACATGATATATTATTTTGCTGTATTAATGAAGTTATAGGTAGCATGTTGTGGACCTCTCCAGAAGTGATCTGGGAAGGTCTAGACACTACTACTAGTCCAAAACTGTGTGCTTTCTCAAAACTGTGTGCTGAGAAGAAAATTCTACAATATAGAACCGACCCTTTATGCATTTGACTCCTGCTATAAAAACCCAGTTCTTGATTTGGCTTCAATAACACTTGACATACACATAAACATATCCGAGTGTAATCGATCATGGCCGATGAAGTAATTCTATTAGATTTCTGGCCGAGCCCATTTGGCATGAGAGTGAGAATCGCCTTGGCCGAGAAAGGCATAGAATACGAGTCGAGAGAAGAGGATCTGAGCAACAAGAGTCCTTTGCTCCTGAAAACGAACCCAGTTCACAAGCAAATCCCAGTTCTCATCCACAATGGGAAGCCTGTGTGTGAATCACTCATCATTGTTCAGTACATTGATGAGGTCTGGAACCACAAAGCTCCACTCTTGCCTTCTGATCCTTATCAGAGATCCCAAGCCAGGTTCTGGGCAGACTATGTAGACAAGAAGGTTCATATCTTTTCACTTTGTTACATATTGTAATATGAGTTAAAGAGAATCATTCAATAACTTTGTTTATTTGTGATGCAGATTTACTCAACAGGGAAGCTGGTGTGGGCAACCACAGGGGAGGTGCAAGAAGCAGCAAAGAAAGAGCTGATAGGGTGCTTCAAGTTGCTGGAAGGTGAGCTTGGAGACAAGACCTACTTTGGTGGAGAGAGTTTTGGGATTGTAGATGTGGCTCTCATTCCATTCTACAGCTGGTTCTATGCATTTGAGACCTTTGGAAACATAAGCATAGTGGCTGAGTGTCCCAAGCTGGTGGCTTGGGCCAAGAGGTGCATGCAAAGGGACAGTGTCTCCAAGTCACTGCCTGATCAGTACAAGGTCTATGACTTCCTCTTGGACCTCAAAAACAAACTTGCACCACCAAACCAGTAATATATATATATATATATACTCTCTCTCTATATATATACTATCAGATATTAGTATGAGGTTGTTCATGTAATAATGTGTTGTAAGTTTACGAAGAAGAAGCTGTGTTGCTAAATTTATTATTGAAAAATAAAACTTAATCAGTGATATCTATCTGAAGGAGGTGATTGTCTGCATTATAGGTTGTTTTGTACAAACTGAAACCCAAAAAATGAATATCGATTGAAAGATTACATCTTCTCCAAAAATTTATCTTCTTGTTCTCTCTAAAAACAAGACAGCAAGATCCAAATCGTATCAAAACAGGGCATAATTTACAGATATAAAATAAAAAAAAAATTGTCTCTATATCCATGGTTGTTGAAGTTCGTCATCTAAATCTCTTCCCTCCTAAACTGTTAGGTATTCATCAATATGTTGGTGAATAAGAAGCCTCTTTTTGTTTCAATATACAGTTGCTTTGTGATTAATGAAATTGTAGCTTCGAAACCAACGACCATCAATGCTATGAAATTTGATGGTAGACTCACCTAACCCTCCCCTCATTCCAAATGCTTGTGCCTAACTCGTTATAAATTCTTTCGAACTCGACTTGCATACATTACTACTAGCGGCCATTGGGAGGTTTTGATCGAAGTTGAAGAACTAGGGTTCCTAAGTTTTATGTAATTTTTTTTGTACAAAGTGACATGGCAGTGTACGTGGCAAACACATATTTTATATTTTCGTCTATTAAAATTACGTTTAACGAATTACAACCCGACATATATGATACTACTACCCTCCCATGAATTTCT
>JAYMTK010001953.1:0-15001 GCA_036897405.1 Pelargonium myrrhifolium | reverse complement strand
ATTGAAATGAACTTATGTTTTGTTAATTTGATTGTTTCTTTCTATCTATTGTCAATTGGTTATTTTTAATTGAAGAATTAGAAATACAGATGGTGTAAAATACATATATAATATATATTTTTAACAAAAAAAATTCACTCGTCGGATGCCGTGTCGTGTCGGGATTTTTTGAAAATGACGAATAACGTGTCCGAATTGTGTCGCGAATCCTGTCGCGTGTCAGAATCAGTGCTTCATAGGCTTCAGAAAAACTGTATTTTCATGCAACAAAACTTATAGGTTGGAAACAAAGACCTGATGATTTGAATTTTGAGGAGGAGAGATGTGTGAGAAAGGGAGATTGGATGTATACTTTAAACATGTTTTAAACTGAAAAGAATTGGACCTTCATTTGTGGCAAAACTAGCATTAAAGAAGTTACTGTGATTTAATGGTTGTTTAAATTTTAACCAACATTTTCTCCCCTTAAATTTCATCTTTGTAATTATCGAGAGATCATGGACACCGATTTTGTTGTCTTCATTATTTTCTCTTTTTGTTCAGAGCTGGGCATAAATCTTCTGCTCCATGTTGGATGATTCTGATTTTAAGTTAATTAGTCTCTTATCTTTCTCCTCTCTCTCTATTTTTTTTTTCTTTCTATATGGACAGCTGTAATCAATGCTTCTAGGTTGATGGGTTGTAGCACTGAGAACCTGATGTCAGCTTTATCTACACATAGAATTCAAGCTGGCAAGGAAAATATTGCTAAAAAGTTGACAATGCAGAAGGTATTCTTGAACTTCCTTAAGATTTATGTGTGTGCGTGCGTGCACGTGCATGCCCACACATTTTCCTAGCCCACTCTTAAATTCTTAATCATGTCTCCCATACTTTGGTTGAGAGATGTGTTGTAACATGGGTACTGATCATGTAACTCTTATTCAGGCAATTGACACAAGAGATGCACTGGCGAAATTTATATATGCGAGCTTGTTCGACTGGCTTGTAGTGCAGATTAACAAGTCACTTGAAGTTGGCAAACAACATACTGGGAGATCCATAAGTATTCTTGATATTTATGGGTTTGAATCATTTCCGGTATGCAATCTGTATTCATCTGTTTGTTTAAGCTTCAGTGTGATTTAGCTGTCCTCTGATAACAATTTGGTCTCTGCAAATTTCAGAAAAATAGCTTTGAACAGCTCTGCATAAATTACGCAAATGAGAGACTGCAACAACACTTCAATCGGCACCTGTTTAAACTTGAGCAGGAGGTGAGAACTGAGAAACCTTTATCTATTAGGGTGGCACCAAAATTGATTCGCTTGTATGATGGTGGCATTCTTTGCTTTTGAGTTCATTGAAGCTTTCTTTGTCATGCTACATACATGTTTATTCTCTGAAATTAGAGCATTTTTGCTCAGTCCACACACGTCTTGTTTTAGCAATTTTGCTCATAGAAAATGTTTTTCATTGAAGTGTCGCGTAATTAAAACTGTGAAATAAGTGAAATGTTGCTATTTTAGACGAGTTCTTGATCTCCTCAAAAAACTTTTTGAGTTTGAAGGATAGAATCCTTAAATTTATTATAAACTTCAATTTCTTAATTCTGGAACATACACCAAATTTAAATGTTATACATGCTCATGTAGATAATTGTACTCAAAGACAGTTTTGAAATGAGTTCATTACTCTGCAACATATCGATGCCTTGCCAATAGTTTTCATATACCATTGTTTTCGACCTGACGGTCTTGTTGTCTTGCATGAAATAGCTGTATGGTTTCCCCAATTCATGAATTGAACTTATAAATAGTTAGTTATAGTTATTGTTGGTTTTATAGTTATTTATGGCTTGTATGCTCACAAAATGTTTATTTTATTTCAGGAGTATGAATTGGAAGGAATTGACTGGACTAAAGTTGAGTTCGAGGACAACAAAGAATGCTTAGATCTCTTTGAAAAGGTATTTCTATTGCATCATTTTGCTGACTGCACATTCTCTCTCATAATCATTCCGAGGTCTAAAGTTCAATCGATAATGATGGATGCAATTACCAAGCCTTGTTGGGCCGAGTGGTTTAGACGCTTTGGATTACCTCTGAGGTCTCGTGTTTGAGCCTCCTTGGTGACAGTATAATATATATATATATATATATATATATATATATAAAAATTGCCAATAAAAAAAAATGATGGATGCAATTCTCATTTCTTTTGTTTTGTCATTTTATTCAGAATACTAGATCATCAAAGCAATCACACTGTTGTTATGTTGTAAATTGTGCAGAAACCTATTGGGCTTCTATCTTTATTGGACGAGGAATCAAATTTTCCCAAGGCCAGTGATTTGACGCTCGCCAATAAGCTCAAGCAGCATCTGAATTCCAACCCTTGTTTCAAGGGAGAATTGGATGGGGCTTTTACTATTCGCCATTATGCAGCAAATGTTAGTTATTTATCAGCTTTTGCGATATCCAATTTTCATTACAGATCATTTTAGCTACATCAGTTGAGTTTTATCAATCAAATCAGTTCTGTTATTGTAGTTTTGAGCTGATTTCAGAATAAAAATGAAATTTCAATGTGAAAAAAGTGTTACTGATATCTGAACTCTTATTAGGTTGTATATGATACAAGCGGGTTTCTGGAAAAAAACAGAGATCCCTTGCAGAGTTGTTCCATCCAACTCCTCTCATCGTGCAGTTGCCAACTACTTCAGTTGTTTGCCTCCGAAATGCTTAACCAACTGCCGCAACCAGCAAGTCAATCGAGCCAATCTGGTGCCTCGGACTCTCAGAAGCATAGTGTTGCCACAAAGTTCAAGGTGAATACCCTTGTATTTTTTCAAATTTAATGAGTATCTATCATTAGAATACTAATATAATAAGAGCTCATGAAAAAAGGGCAGCCCAGAGCATGAGGCTCCCACCATTTTGGGGTGTGGGGAGGATCATTTATGTACACAACCTTTCCCGTGCTTTTTGCATAGAGGCTATTTCCTTGACTCGAGCAGGTGACTTCAAGGTCACAAAGGAGCAACCTGATAATACAAATAAATAAATAAGTAAATAAAATTCTTGCAGTGGCATCTGATTCTGCGAAACAGTCTTCTGAAGTTGATTTTAAATTTTATTAGAATCCATGAAATATATGTGGCTTTAGCGATGAAGCATCAAACAGTATCTATGTGTAAGGTTGAAAAATTCAGCGTGTTGCTGTATACTTGAGTGTTGTTTTTGTGTATAATATTTACTAATTTTTGAGTTTTTGTCCCATCAAAATGCTCCAGAGCCAACTATTCAAACTAATGCACCAGCTAGAAAGCACCACACCTCACTTCATTCGCTGCATAAAACCAAACGATAAGCGGCTTCCTGGGTTATATCAAGAGGACCTAGTGTTACATCAACTTCGGTGTTGTGGAGTTTTGGAAGTTGTTAGGATCTCAAGATCTGGCTACCCTACTCGAATGACCCATCAAGAGTTTGCTGAAAGGTAGACATTGAAGCATTTTGTGAATTCTTCTGAGTTTGTTCTAGAATGCAATGTAATTTCTTCTGGAACATTTGCTTGCATTTTAGGTATGGTTTCCTACTCTCTGCTGTCAATGTTTCCCAGGATCCACTTAGCATATCAGTTGCAGTTCTACAACAATTTAATGTCCACCCAGAGATGTACCAAATTGGCTATACCAAGTTGTATCTCCGAACAGGGCAGGTGAGCTTAGGAAATAAATCGAACATTAATTTATTTTTTTATTTTTCTTGTGAAAATGAAATTCTATTACGTACTAGTCTCTCTGATGTTTTTCCTCGTTGGTCGGTAGCTTGCTGATTTAGAGAACAGGAGGAAACAACTTTTGCAAGGCGTGGTGGGGATTCAAAGACGCTTCCGTTGTCGTCAAGCTCGTTCTAATTTCGACGAACTCAAGAAAGGAGTTACTGCACTACAATCATGTAATGCCCTCATCTGTTTCTTTTGCTAGAGTTTCTTCACTGATTCTACTATTTGATTGGGCTCATTTCTAGCTTTCATGTTTACATTTACGAATAGATTGGAATGTTGTGTTGCAGATGTCCGTGGTGAAAAAGCTAGAAAGAAATATGATGCATTGGCAACGAGGTCATCCAAAACTCTTCAGGAGAACCCAGGGGCTGTCATATATTTGCAATCGGGTAATTTTCTTTTCTTCAGTTTCAAAATTGTGGTAGTTAAATCAGATATATGTGTGTATTTGTCTTATACTCTTATGCTTCGTCCTTCTATTGTTTTTCACTCTTGCAGCTATCCGTGGTTGGTTGGCCCGTAGACAGGTCAGTTCCGTGCATAGTATGAAGAAGGCAATTGTTGAGATTTCAAAATCTGCAAAGAATTTACAGTTTCACTCTTCAGATATTAAGGTATCTATGCTATATACTAATCCATTCTTTCGTATGGTTTTATCCTGTTTAGTAAGTATTTTTCCCAGTGCGATTGAAAGTGTTATTATTGATTATTTTGAGTTGATAGATAGATGAACCAGTCAATGTAGTTTTGGATTGAAATTATCTCGTATACATGTTGCCAGAAGTAGAAACATGCATATCACCATGTGGTTCTGCGTACATGGGTCATGTTCGTGTCGTGCTGAAACCCGAACACGACTGGATTATTAAACAGTTTGATTGGTACAAGTCACGGATGTGGCCCATTTATGAGTAGGTTGACACGCTCAACACGTTTAGGTAATTGGGTTCAAAACTATATGACCCAACCTGACACGTTTAAATAACGTGCTTGGATTGATTCGACATAATCCCATTTAATTTTGTAAGGGTCACTAAGGTTGGTTGACATGACCAAGTTGAACTCAAACTCGCTTAAATTCATGTCGTGTTTACGTCGAGTCACGGGTCATGACCCAAATTGCTAGTCCAAAAAGGGGAAAACAGAAACCTTTGACATGACAAATTATTTAGTGCTAAGCCTTTCCAGTTCCCGGGCGTAGTCTTTGAACCCAATTTGGAACCTGTCTTGTCCAAAATCGAAGCAAATTGATGAATTATTTGTTTTGGATGTGAATATTTTCCCAGGGACTAAAAAGGATACTATTTTATTGGATGAGCAGGATGTACCACCCGAGCAGGTGTATGCAATTCTTGAAGAGCTCCGGAGGTGTGTCGAGAAGACAGAATCCGCTCTGGACCAAAAGGAAGAGGAAAATATTGCACTTCAGGAGCAACTACGCCTGTACGAGAAGAGATGGTCGGAATATGAGGCGAAAATGAAATCAATGGAAGAGATGTGGCAGAAACAAATGGCTTCTTTGCAGGTCAGTACTCACTTCTTGTGTAATATAATGTTAAGGCTGATTTTACTCGTAAAACACACAAACACCAAGAATAGTGTTCGATCAAAATGTAAATTTGTGCAGGAGAGTCTCGCTGTTGCGAGGAAGAGTCTAGCTGCGGACTATGCAGCGGGAAAATTACAGAATACTCATCAGTCTCATGATTCTGAGGACACCACGGGATATCTAACTCCCTCCGGGAGCTTCGTTACACAGTCCAGCGAAGGTGGACCAGCACGAGATGGTCAGGGCGGCGTCAGCGGCCTAATAAAGGAGTTTGAGCAGCAGAAACAGACTTTCGATAGCACTGCCAAAACGCTAACCGAGGTCAAACCACCACAAGCGGATTCACAGGCAGCGGATACACAAGCAGCGGATCCACAAGCGGATTCAACCTCTATTATACTGCATCCGTTTGAGGAACTCAAGAGACTGAAAACGAGGTTCGAGACATGGAAAAAAGATTTCAAATGTCGGATGAAGGATACGAAGGTGAAGGTAAACAAACAAAATACTCCGGAGGTTGACAAGCGTAAGAAATGGTGGGGGAAGATACGTGCATCGACATAGGCTAACACGAACATTGAACGGATCATCTTTACGGGAGTAACTATAGAATCCGAGAAGAGGAAATGCTATTCATCAACACCTTCACAAGGAGTTTGTATTCCCATTTTTGCTCTCTTGGTGGAAGGATTGATGATATTGTTCATATTAATAGGGTTTTTTTGGGGTAGTTTTCAGCTATTCTTATAGATTAGTTGTGTATATTATGTTGTCAACATTGATGTGCAGCTCTTGAAAAGAAAGGAAAAGAAAAGAAAATCTTCATATTTTTTAATGTTCGATGTGTTCGAGCATTTGATAAATAAAACCTTAAAATTTTGGCAAAATCTAGTGTCTTAGTTGAATGTGAATGTAAATTGTCAAAGAAAGTCTTGTGCACTGGATCATTCTTTTGTTGTAGATCACGGATTTCGCCTATAATCGCTCTTGATGTTGACTTCTTTCACCTTGATCTCAACATGTTTGTTTTGTATTTTTGTCTCGAGTATCTATTTTTGTTTTAAGAATTTAGTTATAACACGAATTATATATTTATAAGTTATAATAAGTTGGTTAGTATATATAAGTAAATTACAAATGGGATCCGTACTTGTCACATTTTGCAATGGACACTGATGCGTCTAAAATGTTCGAATTTCTAAACGCACCACTCCAATGTCGTAACGTTTTCGAGTAAGAGAATGGGCTTCTGTTCGATGGGGTTCAGATCTAATACCAAGGTCCGGGTCCAAGAATATCAATCCACGAATGTCAGGGTCACAAGTTCACTATCTTGGTCTCGGGTCTTGCAAAACGAGCACACTAAAGAACGATGAGACTCGGAGTGGTTCCGGAGTACCGCTTCAGGCGTGAGAATGAGATATCGTCTGAAAACACTAGGGAGCTAGAGAGCTCTAGAGAGAGAGAAAGTGATCTCATAATGAATATTTAGAATTCAAGTGTCCCATCTCTTACCTAGAGAGGGGTATTTATAGGTTTTTACCTGGTTATGTGTCACCTTGTGATGAATCTGCTTTTTGGATTAAGGCAGGACCACTTGGTTCCCTCGCCAATGGCTGCCAAGTGTTGTTTTGCGGTAAAGTCGTACCTCAGCGGAGAGGAATGGACCACCGAGTTGAATCACTGGGTGGAGTCATTGATCTAACTCCCCGAGTGACTAATTTAAGGCTGACATGAACCAAGTCATTCATGACCTCAGTCCAAGTTCATGGGATGCACATGGCTTGCTTGGATACACATGGACGAGACCATGACGCTGTGAAGATGTAGCATATTTGGGGACCAGGTGGGTATGATCACCTTGCTCGGCCTAGGTCCAGACTTGGTGAGTACGACCATCTTCCTTATTCCAAGCTTTAGAGCTGAGTGTTTGGCTTGATGCGACCAGGAGGTTCGTCTCCCTCATGGTGACCACAACTGAGGGACCACGATCATGGTGTTGCGAGACCATGCTTGGTGATCGCGGTCCCATGGTCACGTGACCGCTCGTGCATCATCATCCGGGGACCACGAGGCTGGTCGTCCTTCTTTGGGACCACAATGTTCGTCATCGCTTATGGGGACCACGAGTCTCATCACCCTTGTCGACCAAGGATCTTCTTCACCACATGGGGACCATGAACATGGGACCACAACCTTAAGTTCATGATCTCGTCTTCTTTGGGCCTTAGCCTATCTTCACATGAGTCTAGGATGTGGGGCTCCAGCGTCTGATCTACTCGATTCGGTCTCAGGGGTGAGGGATGACGTGGCACTCGGGTGCCACGTGTCATGCTCTCATTCGTTATCTGACTTTTGATTTTTTGGGTAGCATCAATTACCCATAAATTTTTTTTGTAACTTTAGACTGTTCTGAACTATTTTTCACCCATTCCGTCAGTTAACTTTGACGGAATTTTCGAACATGCCTATTTTGCCTTCGTCACTTTTTATTTTATTTTTGTAACTTTAAACTACTATGTACTTATCACATTTTGTAAAAGCTATCATAAACTTGACATTTTGAAAATTTTGGTTAACGTTAACTACTGACATAATAAGTGGAAAATAGTTCAAGTCATTTTTCTTTAATTATTTTCAAAATATAAATAATAACATTCATTTTTTTTTTTTTTTGTATAATGAAAAGTGTAATATCAAAATAACCGGCTTATTTTTAGTTTGATTCCATATTACATGTCCAATACATCATAAATACATAATATAAATATGGTGGCTTTATTAACAAGAGCGCATCTGGTGTAGTGGTATCATAGTACCCTCCCACGGTACTGACCAGGGTTCGATTCCCTGGATGCGCATTTTTTACTTTACCTTTCGTTTTATTATTCCAACGGTCAAAAATTAATACTATCATTAATGAAAACGATGTCGTATCATCCTTCTAAAGACTAAAACCATGTTCTGTGTTTCTTCGTCATCCGTAGACGAAGAAATTGGAGGATCGGAGCTTCTCAAACCTTAAGTCAAAGCTCAAGCAATAAACAGTTTTCGAATTACTATTTTATACTCAAAATCACCAATTCAGAGGTCAGAGGAGGAGAAATGCCTCTCAAAAAGGGCTGTGATCAATGGGCTTTCTCGGTAATTCTTATATCCTTTGAAGATTTATAGTGGGTCTTGAATCTCCAATTTGTTATTTTGATTGAATTTACTTTCTGGGTTGCGCTTAAGAACCTCCGTTTTGGGTTTTATTGTATTAAATTTGTTTGCTTTATGGTGTTTCTTCTTCTGTATTTTGTGCTGCTACTTGTGGGTTCATAGTATTAGTGGGTCTGATATGTTTGTATATAGTTTTCTAAAAAGTTGGGTGTTCTTGTGTTTATATTATGTTTTTAATTATGGTTAGTTTGATTCTTTAATTTCTAGGTTTATGTATTGGATGTCTGAACATTGCATTCCTCTTTACTATTGTAAGGTTTATCTTTGTATTGTATATTTTGTCTAAAAATGAATTTAGCTGTGTTTGGTTGCTGTGAAAATGCTGGAAAGAAAATGAGTTTCAGGCTTCATGTATTATATGTTTCGTCATTTGGGTTCTATTATAGACGCGGCAATTCGAGTTGGGTTGAAAATACCTAACCCGAACATTTCCCATCAGAAAAATGTGGCTATGATTTCAGTTGCCCTCAGGTTCGGGCGCAAATTGCCTGCTCCAGTTATAGATATGTGTTCTATTATCAACTTTGAAAGAACGTGAAGTTAATGACCACTCGATATGTACTAGTTGAACCCACACCTATTAGCTTAGGCTTTTGTCTTTTGGGTTGAAGTAAATATTTACACGGTATCATAAATTTGGCCGTCTTCATGGGCCTGACCACTTGATATACTAGTTGAAACCTCCGCGCATTTTGTTTTGTTACATTCTTATTCGTAGTTGTATTGGGGACCGGGTGATGAGAACTTGACAATCATTAGATTTAAGTTCCTCTTTGTAGTAATTGCTCTGTGACTTAGTACGGTCTCGTAATTGATATGGTATTGGCACTCTCCTCATTGTGATATATATAGGAGGAAATTGAAGCACCGATGTGGGTTGATCTCACCCAAACAATCGAGACGTGTGAGTTTTAAAATAACTGGCTACTAGTTTCCTAGAATTTGATGCTCTCTTATTGTTAGTTAATTTAGTTTTCTCCCTGTTGGTGCATAGTAGGGATGAAGAGTGGTTCCGGATAAGCCACCAGTAAGCATCTCCTTATGTCATTTACTTTTGTGACTGCAGTTTGACATTTTGTTGACGTAGTAGATAGATGGACTTGGAACATAATTGTTGTAAATCTTAGTATCCACCAATATTCTTCCCAAGAATTAAAATCTGCTTTATCCTATTTGGGAGAGGACTCTATTGAAGGCTCAGTCTCGAAATCAAGAGGAAAAGAGTACAAGATCAAGAAATGGAGAGAAAATGATTGCAAGTTATTCTCGAATAAGCAGCACCCGGTTAAGGTTCTAAATGAACCCAAATCAGGCTTTTCGAAGTCTAAGTCCAAAGCAAATCATTTAAAGCCTAAAACTTCTTCCTGCGATTCATTGAGTAGCACAGTCACATCGTTAAATAATCAGCAACACCAGCAAAGCTTCCCAGAGGTAACAAGTTGGAGACTGACAATGATAGCCGACTTCTGGAAAGTATGAAGATTAGTCTAAGGAAAAGCTTTGCTACCAGACAACCATCGAGGGTTGAAGTTAACAATGATAAAAGGGAATCAAATGGCGGCGAATCTTTGTCTGGGAAGTCTAGGGTGGGTTCATCCTGGTCACGACGTCAAGAATTTAACAGAGTCATCTAGAATGGTAAAAGAAAAACCCCGGATAGCAAATATGTAGTGTCCAAGACATCAACTTTTCGACTTGACAAATCAAGAATGGTGGATAAAAAGAAGGTGTGCATTTTCCGATACACCAATGTAGGAGAACTTTATAAACTATTTTAGGAACTTGATGAAGTGGAATAAGTTTATTTCACAACTTGTAGCAATGTAGCTCAATGTTAATTGACTTGCCTAATAGACTTCATACTGGTAGTGATTGATACATTATTTTCTGCATCCTATGGACTATTAACTTTTTTCTAGATTCAGTCCATATCCTGGTTTTAAAACCCTGAACATGATATAATAATAGACTAATATTTTTACACGCCTGTTAAGATTCAACCGCCAAAAGCTTCAAACTTTTTCAGATTCCAATGTCAGAATTTCTCCTCCTAATAATTTGGCCAACTCTAACTCTAGTTCTTGATGATCATCACCTCCTACTCTAATGTTTTTATTGAATTTTATGTTCATAATGACTATTATTACAGCATAACCTTTTCTAAAATTCTGTGCTACCCAAAGTTTTTTTTTTCTACATAATTCTCTCGCAACTTACCATTTTCGCATGACTATGTACTCTTGTAATTACTGGGTCTCGGTCCTTACAAGAACATTATAAGCCTGAAATATTAAGATATAAGTTGTTTCTGAACCTTGCAGGTTTTCCATCAGAAATTACATTCAAAATCTCTGGCACCAAAACTTAATGGAAAGATTCATTATCTGCTGCTACCAAAGGTGACACAAAGGTAAAGGTAGGAGGACCTAGTGGGCTCAACAGAGTATTAGCTGCGGGGAAAGAGAATGCAATAGGAAAGATGGATATGAATCTGAGTGCTGATGGAAGAGACAGATGTGGTCGAGACATGGTATGGGGTCAGAAACTAATAAAAGAGAATGCACTACAAAAGGAAAAGAAAACCGGACAGTTTCCATTTGAGGTAAAGATCTTTTGCTAACCAATTGTTTTGAGGATATATCATTCATATGTGCTTGAAAAATCTTCGGCATTTGCATGTTGGAGGATCCTTTTGAGTATATTGTGAATTCAAAGATCAATAGTAAATTCAAAGAAAATTTAATGAACAATTGAACACGAACATTGCTTTTTCCTAATGACCAATTTGGCCTTCTTAGAACTGACTTAATATGCATAGTATTCAGTTTCTTTTCCTTGCTCAACTTCTCTGATTAAGAAGTGTGAGATGACCGACTTAATTTGAACGTTTTGGAAGTTGACTGGAGTTCCGTACTAAGTCTCGTTGTTTTTGTTCTATCTTTTCCTTACTTCGCATACTTTAACACAATAATAACATAATAGTTTGTGCAACATTCCATGGTTAGATCTAGCATAACAAGATTCGAAGATGTTGAGGTAAGAATGTCATGTAAATCCATAGGTTCTCTCTACCAATCTTTCTATTCTTTTTGTTTATATTGAGTTTGGAAAAGGTATATAGCCGTGTTTCTTCCTACGTTTCTGGCTATTTCCATTTCAATTTTTGCTTTGCTATGCTTTCTTTAACTTCACTTTCGTGATCTGTCAAATTATCTTGCTTACTTGTACCATTTGTTGATATAATGAGCCAGTTCAATTTTTTTGTGGTACTATTGTTGATGACTTCTCATGTTAGGGTCGTGTCTTTTTCGTGAACTCTTGAACAAGGAAAATTCAGTGATCAAAACAAAAAGAAGCCAACAAATACAATGCATAGGCCTCACTTTCGATGACAGAGATGTGGAGCAGCTATGCGTGTGCATACAGTGTAACGATACCTAACTTTTCTATAAATGTGATGAACTTTTCAATAGCCATATATACTTGCCTTGTTTTTGTACTCATTTTGGTCAAGAAAGAAATGGAAAAAAGAAGAATCACCATTACGGTTTTTGTGTTGATCATATATTTCATTTCCCTAAATTTTGTCGCCTTTCAAGGGCAAATTATAGATAAATACCTTATACTTATCCCCATTTGCACATAGATTCTTGTACATTTCATTTGGTCAGATAGATTTATCTGCATTTTTCTTCTATGATCATGTGTACGATCAACCTTGATAGCGAATGGAGCTAAGTATAGGCTACTTATATGTAATTTACCCGTTTTTAGATTCTAAATTTGGTGTTGCTTTTGACAGTCTCTCTAGTTCAGTCGGTGGCCTCTCCCGAATCAATTTTTCGTGGATGCGAGAGTACAAAAATAATAGTAGTTTCAATAATTTAGTTTCATTCGGTCTTTGGATTGTTATTTAACAGTCCATATTTTTGTGAGAATCAATCATCTTGAAGTTGACAACAAAAAATTCCAAACGTTGGTGTTTTTTGTCTCTGATTCTACAGACTCTACATGTTCAGTTGAGAAGTCATGTTGGCTTGGAGAGTGATTTGTATAAAGGTACCACCTTTTTATCACCTTAGGAATCGACTATTTTTCCCATTTCTGCAATAATGTATCACAAAATCTGCATTGATAAGATTTTTATTGATCTTGCTTGCATTCATGTGGGATCATATTTTCACACTCTTGAGTATCCAAGAAATGAATAATATGAGATCAAGAAAAGATTTTTATTGATCTTGCTTGCATTCATGTGGGAAGAGTTAAATCTTTTTGCACTTTGTGCTTGGTTTAAATCTTTTGAAAGGAATTGTTATAAAATAGCGGAAAAATGATAGAATTAGTCCCTGTGTTATCCGCAAAGTTTGGGTTTAGTCCCTGAAGTTCAAACGTTTGGAATCAGTCCAAAGGTCGTGCAAGTGTTTGAGTTTAGTCCAAAGTAGTCCTTAAAGTGTATGGAATGAGGATACTCCGTCAAAATCACAGATATAATTCGTCAAATTTAACTGACACGTGTCCTTAAATTTGACGAATTCCGTCCACAAATTTAACGGCATGCCCTTATTTCACACACTTTCGGGACTATTTTGGACTAAACTCATACATTTGCATGACCTTTGGACTAACTCCAAATGTTTGAAAGTTCATAGAATAAACTCAAACTTTATGAATAGTACAATGACTGATTCCATCATTTTTCCTAAAATAGCTATGACATATGTACTGTTTCTAACAAAAGAATAATGTCCCCAAGTGGATGACTCAGTAGACAGTGGTCAAGAGACACATCTTCATATGGGAGATTGTGGGACCTAAATTCCACCAAGTCAGGTGGGTGGAGTTTGGGTTAAATGGGAGAGCTACCTCTTATTGCGCAGCTCAACTGATGAGAAAAATAATTTCTATCCACTCCATGTACATGTATTGATTAAATATCTATGTGAAATAAAGTTACTAAACTTTTTCATTCATTTGATACACCTACACAATTACTTAAATCATAACCATTATTTCAAGGAGAATGCAAAATTATTAAAATAAAAATTTATTATAAGTGTCACGCTTGTTTTGACTCGGGTTATATCAGATACACTAGGATTGTCATTTGGTTTACGTGTAAGGATGATTTGGATGAGAGTAAGAATCTCTCCCATGTCACCATTTCTCCGTCTAAGAAGGGGATATTTATACTCACAAATCAAGCTGGTGATGTGACAACGCGTGATTGGTCGGTGAAGATGTGAGATTTACCATGGAGGCCATGGTGAGATTAGACCACAATCTCTCGGTTGCACCGCCCGTGGACGCTGAGTGAGTCTTGGGATCTTTGTGTGCACTACAAGCATCGCGAGTAGGATGCGACTTCCTAGGAGTGCTTACCGCTTTGGGTAGTGTCCTAGTGTCAAAATGAGACGATGAGTCTTGAATGTGTCCTGGTGGGGAAAGGAGTCTTGGATACAACCTGGCGAGGCAGAGAGCCTTTAATGTGTTCTAGTGAAGCAGAGAGTATTGGATGTGACCCAACGAGACGAGATACTTAGAGGCGACCCAACAAGATGAGAGACTTGACCCGATGAGGAGGGGACCTTGAGGACATTGGAGGGCTCTTGTGTAGACTAAGTATGAGAGCGATGTGGAGTGCTCCCCTAGCTTGCAACATGACAATATCTTGTGGAGACTAAGTATGGAAAATGTGATGAGCTCTTCTTATGACACGTTTGCCTGTTGTTGAGAGAAGTGGATTGTTCTCCTTGAGACACGATAGCGGATAGCCTCTTGCGGAGACTAAGTATGGAGTAGATGTAGAAAACTTTTCTTGTGACATGTTTGCCTCTTAGAAGATCAAGTATGAAAAACATGTGGGTAACACTCCTTATGACATGGTAACCATTTCAGCTGCCTTAATTCTAATGGATGAAAAGCGTATGGGTGCAAGATGCAATTGGAGGGGCGCAGACGCGGCTCCATATTTGACTTTCTCGAACGTTGATGTGTTGTTCAGGCATCAAGTGTCTCTATATTATTCTTCTATTTAACTTGTAATTTTTCATGTATCATCAATAAATATTGGGATAAAGGCAAATTTAGTACCCAGACTTTGGCGCGAAACCCAATCTAGTACCCAGACTTTTATTGTACCAGAGTTAGTACCCACACTTCTATTTTCTACCCAATTTGATACCCACCGTTAGAGTCCGTCTATTTGTCCGTTAACTGCTTAGGTGGACAGCTGAGGTGGAATAAATAGCTGACGTGGAAAAAATAAACCCATTAAATGAAGTTGAGTTTTCCGGTCGCCGGAAACTTCAAACTTTGAGTTTTTCGGTCGCCGAAAACTTCAAACTTTGAGTTTTCCGGTCGCCGGAAACTTCAAACTTTAAATTTCCCGGCGACCGAAAAACTCAAAGTTTGAATTTTCCGATCGCCGGAAAATTTAACACCAAATCAGCCCCTATC
>JAYMTK010001952.1:0-15003 GCA_036897405.1 Pelargonium myrrhifolium | reverse complement strand
CTGTGAATAAAACAAATTTATAGTTTTTGAAAATAGTTTCTGAAATTTGCTTCTTAGAAAGAAAAAAAGAAAGAAAATCAGTAGCACTATGAAGATTTATACACTTATAGTGTTTGATTATTTTGTTTGTTCTGTTTATAGTTTCAGATTATGTTGGTATTTGTGACCATTATTTTGCTCACGGAGCTTGAGTCCTTTTAGTCCAGTTCACATTGTTATTTCTGATCTAGACGTGATTTAACCTTAAAAGAACAGTATAATAGATACTCCCTCCGTTCTGTCCCAAAATTAGTGTCTCTTTCCTTTTCAAGCAAGTTATCTATGGATGAATTGAAATAGTATCCTTGTAACAAATTAGTTTGTATCCCTTTAACGCATGATCATAGGTATACATAAGTATAAGTACCACACTAACCAACTTTTCCTTAATTCTTTTCAAAATAGAAAGGACACTCATTATGGGACGGAGGGAGTATTAGATATTTTGGCACATTTGGTTTGAAATGTTTGGTATATTGTTGTTTTGGTATCTTAGTCTGTGTTGCGGTTTGAGGGCTCATATTTTTTTTTTTGGGTCATATCAGCTAGTGAAAATGGACACCAAGTAGATAAAATAGAGGAATCCGTAAAGGAGAATGATGAACAAGCACCTGTTGAGAACACCCAGTCAGAGGAAGTGGAGCCTCAACTGAAGGAAGTTAACGAAACAGTGACTGATGAACAATCTCTTCCTGATAATCTTCAGTCTGGTGAATCTGAACAACCCCCTATAGAGAACGCTGAGACCCTGATTTCTCATGAACTCTCTAAAGATGCTGAACACTCTTCTGTTGCGACTCCTCAGCAAATCGATGATTCTTCTGCACAAGATGGACAGCCTCCCTCAGGGACTCAAAGTATGTCACGCAAAATGGAGGTCCCTAATAATAAGGTTTGCTAACTATATCACGTAATTACTTCAGTAGTTGGAGCCTTGGAGATGGCGCAGAAAACTTGTCTAAATGTTATTACAAGTAATTATCAACTATAGTATAATACTTGAAGTTATATTACACTTCTCTAGCTTGACAAAGGCAATGGCACATCTCTTTATAATGAGTCGTTTATGCTTTTATATTTTCTAGTAACTACTAGTAATTTAGAAAGTATTTTGGGTCTTAAATTCATATTTAAATTTTTCTCTGAAATGGGTGCTTTGGTAGTAATAATAATTCTGCTGTTTTAGACTATATTTCTGAATTCATATGCCTTGGAATGTTAAGTGCTATGAATTTAAGATGTCTCAGATTTTAACTGAAAATCATGCAACTTATGTATTCCAGAACTTGTAAATAATTATGTGCCTTGTTTGTGCATCATTCCACACCTTTCTGATTTATGAGAAAAAAAAGCTTAAGCAAGTCTGTATGTTTTATATGTATGCGTGCAAGATTTATTTATTTATTTATTTAGTTTAGTTGTTTCTGTTTGCATACTCAAATGTTTCCCTGTGCCATTTATCTTTCATTTCTCATTACTCTATGTTCACTGGTTAGTGATTACCACCATTCACGACTAGTTTTTTTTTTTTTTTTTTTTATCCCATTAGTTTCCTTATTTTAGGACATTTATATATTTTTGTTGTAGTTATTTTTTATGATTGATGATTATGCTGGTAAAAATGTTGTTGCAGGTTGGGGTTCTTATTGGAAAAGCTGGGGAAACCATACGGTTGTTGCAATTCAACTCCGGGGCAAAAATTCAGATCACGAGGGATGCTGATGCTGATCCACATTCTGCAACAAGGTCTGTGGAACTAATTGGAACTCTTGATAATATAACTAAGGCTGAGAGGCTTATAAAAGATGTCATCACAGAGGTTAGTTTTTTGTTTGACCTCGAGCTCTTTTCATCCGCATCCCCTCTTCTCCCACTTTGTATCTGTCCAGGCATTAGCTTATCATAAAATTCCTTCAATATGCATGTCAAATGTCTCATTTGGTGCATGTGAATGTAGGCTGATGCAGGGGGTTCCCCATCCCTTGTAGCTAGGGGCCTTGCTTCAGCGCAGGCTACTGGTGCTGCAGAACAATTTTTGATGCCTGTTCCAAATGAGAAGGTTAGTAGTGCCTCTTATCACCTGTTTATATATATATATATGTATGGCCTTTTAACATTTTTCATCTGTGCTCTTCTGGTTCAGGTTGGTTTAATCATAGGAAGAGGTGGAGAGACAATTAAGGGTCTGCAGACCAAATCAGGAGCACGCATCCAGGTAGTTGATATCGTGTGCTTTGCTTTTTTGATACACATTAGAAGAGTAGATATTATCATATATCTTGTAATCAGTATTTGAGAAGATATGGATACTGACCATTGATTTTGCAAATAGCTGATACCTCAACATCTTCCTGAAGGGGATGAATCTAAAGAAAGGACTGTACGTGTGACTGGTGATAAGAAGCAAATTGAGATTGCTATAGAATTGATCAAGGAAGTTATGAGTCAGGTTTGTTTGTGCCCTGTTGCCTTTTTATGGTTGAACTACTATTGCCTTTTATGCTTTCTCAGATTTTACTCCTTGCCACATCAGTAACTAGTATATAAGATTAATAGCCTGCCATTTTTTTCAGAAAACCAGTAGCGATATGCTGGACAGTAGGTTTAAAAAATTGTTATGATGCTTAGATGGTTTTACTATTGCCTTCTTTGTTGGTTTGTGATGAAAGCCTTTCCTTGGTATATTTGTATGTAAATTTTTTGAATATGCATGATCAATGTATGATTATTTATTCAGATGGAACAATGCAGCATGCCCTTTGGGTCCAATTTTTTGAGTTGTCATATTCTTGCATGACATTTGACATGAATTAATCTATATCTATAAGATGTTTGCCCCACAGTTTTGTGTATTTTCATACTTGGATCTGGTGGTGATGTCTAAGCTTTTACCTAGATGGTATCTCTAATTGGTACATATGAGTCCATTCTGTTGCTGTCATGGAATGCAATTATTTGCTTGATGTTTTGTCTAACATAAGAACCTGTATATCAACTATGTTCTGTGAGTTAATTACTTGCAGTTAGCATTGTAGCTTAGTAATGTAGTAAATCCTAGATGTCTTAGTGTTCAGCTGGCATCAAACTGATCCTGTTAAAGCATACAGAAACTAGTTACTATTGGCTGGCCCAAATTGCCTGTTCATTTACTGCTTCAACTCATATCTATCTTCAACCTTTTTGTCAAAGCTATACTTTTAGAGATGTGACATGATTGCCTCTCCAAATGATTGCATTTGCATGTATGTCGATTTTCATCAGTTTAAGGAAGAACTATTTCATAAAATTGCCATCGGAGAGCTAATTACTTGAACAACCCTCTTAAGAGTTTGCGATATTGATGAATGAATGATCCATGCCAAGATCACTTCATTACTTTTACGAAGAACATGTATTCAATCCAAGATGTCGGTTGCCATGATTTATTTATATTGAAGGTGCCGATTTCGAATTGGTTGGCTTTAAAAATTGCAGATTTGGCTATTGCCTTTCACATGGGGTCAGCATTGCTTTCTTGGTGTAGCAATAAACCATCACTTTTCACTCTCGTCCACCGAAGAGAGGTATCAGGCATTAAATCACGGGATAGCAGGATCTTAAATAGTTGGTAAGATTGCTCGAGACTTAAAAAACATGATTCAGTAAGACTATGCTGTAGTAACCACAGTCCTGTTTAGAGTCCCCATGTTGTATGCATAAGTCATGTGTAGGAAGAGAGCGTCATGCCTGGTGAAGTCATAATATGTAAAATATGTATGGGATCAATGATGCCTTAATTTGCTTCTAATGCTTTGCTGGTTCTCTCAAAGAATGTGGTGAATTTACTTGATATGCAGCAATTTTGCTATAATTATGGTATGGATGCGTAGAGGAGAAAAGATAGTAGTTTTATGTTTCAAATTATGAAATTCAAGGTAACCGAAATAGTTTCATTTCTCTCGAACAACATATGTAATACATCAAATTTTACATCCTGCCATCACATTTGTGTGCTCATCCTTTATATATCTAAGGTAACTCATCAATAGCACAATTTATGTGTTTCTTCTCTTCTAAAATTCTCCCTGGTAATCAAAGTTGTAAGAGTTAGTAATATAAAGGTAGTTGGAACTGTCTGCACTCGAATTGATGTCTATCTATACGTGTGTCAGAATTATTTTGTGTTTGTTTGAAAATGCTTGTGTTAATATGTATGGGTTGATCATAAATAGTTAGAGCACAAAAAATCATATGCCTTGGAGAACTCTGGAAT
The DNA here is from genome assembly GCA_036897405.1 of Pelargonium myrrhifolium. Taxonomy (NCBI): domain Eukaryota; kingdom Viridiplantae; phylum Streptophyta; class Magnoliopsida; order Geraniales; family Geraniaceae; genus Pelargonium; species Pelargonium myrrhifolium. The sequence continues at coordinate 10,712 of JAYMTK010001952.1, read as the reverse complement.
CTTTCACAAAAGAGTTGCTGCTGCCATCTTGGTCAAGTACTTTGCACATGAATATTTAATCTTTCCTATTCTTACGGGTTATGAAGGTTCAGATTATGACAGCAAGATTAACTGTACTAGGTTTTGAATCATTTGGAGAAAGTCGTTTGCTGATGAAATTTGACATGTTTCATTGTTTTTTTTTTCATGGAATAGGATTTATTCATGCGTAGTGCTGGTGTGTTTATTTTACCCCAACTCTAGCTAGGTCTTGGCATTGCAAGATTTCATGATGTCAGTGATTTAAAATCACATATATATGCATTTTCCATGATGATGAACTTTTTATCCAATTTCTGATGTTAATAATTCTCTTAGTTATGGTGTAGTTTGCGATAATAAGCTGCTTTCATATTGATGTATATGTGACACGATATTGTAGTATTATTTCTTTCTTTTTCCTTGTCATATCAATGGTTTAAGGGACCATAGATGACATAATCATGCTGTAGTCTATTTGACTCCAAACTCGTTTTATTGTACTTTTTAAAATGTTTTACTTCTGTTACTAACTTTTTTTATTCATGTAAATTTTTTGTTTAGTCTGTGAGGCCATCCTCTCTCTCCAGTGGTTTTAACCAGCAGGGCTATCGACCCCGTGGGCCTAGTGGTCCATCTCAATGGGGTCCTCGAGGTCCTCATCCTTCTCAGCCATCAGGATATGATTATCCACAGAGAGGATCATATCCTTCGAATCTGCATTACCCACCTCCAACATACGGCAACTATCCTTCACAGCAAATGGGTCCCCGAAGCGGCTATGGATCAGGCTGGGAACAAAGGCCTCCTGCCTCAATGCAGGGACCTCCTCAGGGTGGCGGTTATGATTATTATGGAGGTCATCCTGATCATCCTGCAAGTGGCATGCACTCTGCACATGGTCCTGGTCATGGATCTGCACCACCTATGGTTCCACCCCAATCCCAGGCACCGTACAACTACGGACAGCCCGCGGCTTATTCCCAAACAGGACCTCAGCAGAACTATGGTCATGGGTACGATGAACCAAAATACGAAAACCAAGCTCAGGCACAGCATTACGGTGGACACGGGAGTTCTCAGCCAGTTTACCCAGGTAATCAACCGGGTTATCCTCCACAACAGCAGTACGGTAAGCCACCATCTTATGGTGGCATGGCATCACAGGGACAGCCCCCACAATCTTTTGGCCCAAGGGCTGGTCAACCGGGAGACATGCCTTATCAAGGTCCTAATAATCCAGCCCAATCTTACGGTCAGAATGTGGCCTCTCAACAGCCATACCCGTATGCTCCAAGTGGTCCAACACAACAACAAACATATCCTCCATATGGCTCTGCACCAGCTACTGCTGATGGATATAATCAGCAGCCACCCACATCAGGTGCAGCTTATCCACAGCAAGCCGCCCAACCTGTTCAGGGATACGGTCAGCCTGGTGCGCAGCAGGCGGGTGCTTATGGTCAGTTGGCTCCTGCCGGGGGTTACGGGCAATATCCAGCAGCTACACAAGGTGGTTATATGGAGCAGCAGACGGCTTCAAACAATGCAGGCTATGGTGGGTATCAAGCGGCCGCTCAAGATCCTGCGTACAGTAGTGGGCCTGGGCCAGTCTATGGTGCAGCGGCACCTGCAGGCGGTTATGCTCAACCGGTAGCAAGTCAACCAGGGTACGAGCAGCCTGCGGCTCCCCAAACTGGCGGTTATGGAGGTGTTGTTCCGGGAAGTGCACCAGTTGGTTACGGGAAATCATTGTCACCCCAGCCTGGAGCATTTCCTCCTCCGTATGATGCAACCGCCGCAGCCCAGATGTACGGTGCATCTCAACAACGCTGAAAAGCTTCTTTGTCGATGTAGGTCAGTCAGTCTTATGGTACGTACTAGAACTGCCTTGTCTGATGGGATTTGATTGATTGATTTCTTGTTGCTGTTGTTGAGTCTTGCCTTTTCTTTAGAGAGATGCTGATATCTATCTAATGACCAGCTTAGCTTCATTTGTTTTTTTTTATCTCATTTAGAAGAGTGAGTGGTTGATGTTCTAGCTTTAGCATTAGCATTAGCATTAGCATTACTGCATTAGTAGGAACAAAAGACCATACACTTTGGATTAAACTGACTAGTTCTTATTATATTGCAACTCTTTTATTTATTAGCTATTATTGACGAGCTCATCATGTTAGGTACCGTTTGGATTAGTTAGGAATGAGAATGTGATTCCCATTGATGTTGTTTGAATTAGATCACACTCATTTCCATTCTGATTCTCACGCCTTCACATTATTATATTATGATTTAAACTTCAAATGCTGAATATTACTTTTTTAAAAGTGAAATATATTTCTGTGATCCATATCCGACTTGAACTATGTTATCGTCCTCTTGTATCTACAACTTACAGCAAAATCCTTTCACCAACAGCCAAAGAACCAGTCATTGGCTTCAGAGTTCAAAATCCGACCTTTCCCAGAAAGAACCATCTATGTGAGGTTTAATACTTTGCCACTGCCCCAGCTAGAGCTGGCTAACATATTTCGTGTAGGTGTGTCGTGTTATATATGTCGGACACGATTATTAATTGGATTGATTTGCCTACATAGTGAACAAACATGATCTAAAACCGGGGTACCCAAAGCAACCCAAATCCAAAAATATCGGGTTCAGGTTTAATTTTTTTCAACCCTAGAAATCGGGTCAGGGTAGGGTCTGTAGTATGAAATTTTCTGGTCGGGTATCACCACCATTTTGTCTAAAACTCGTTTTACCCTAACCTGACTTGCCCGAAATAGGTGTTTTCAACCTGAACCCGACTCGACCCTGTTTTTTGCCACCTCTAATCAAGATGTCGCGGCAAACAATTTTCCTAGTACCAAACAAACAAAAGAGAAGGAAAAATGAACCTGCACATAAGCAATAATGACTAATGAGCTCATGAGATTCCAGGAAAGGTTTTGCAGAAATTGATACCAAATTATCACTTTGTGAAGGAGTATAAAAGACATTGTTAATAATATATCAATCTTTTTATTTAATAACCAAACATGGTATGGTATCAACAAGTTTCATAGAACAAATGCTATATGCCCTAAAAATTAGAATGGCACAAATGAGTGTCATCAGATACAATTATCACAATACAAATGAGAAATTAAGCTCAAACAAATATTAGCATGGCAATCTCCTGCAGATGAAATCGTAAACAAGTTGCAAATAACTCTTAGAAGCGTTATCGTCTGTCAACTTGAGAAGGTGTGCAACTTTTGAAAAACCCTCGTGTTGCCTAAAATAGGAGGGATCTTCACATGCCGCCTCAAGTTTCGGGTTCATCTCCTGCTTAAAAAGCTTAGGTTTCGACAACGCCCATTGCATCGACCATATAGCCAATGGCCTCATGTAGCCCAGGGATCTATATTGGTCGTAAGTGTTCCACCCTTCAGGAGTCTGAAACGAATAGCTACAACAGAGCCCATTGATGTCAACTAATGAGATTAACAAACTCAAATTCTAAATTATGACAAATGGCGTAGCTGGAGGTGGGTCGTAGTAGGCAAGGGCCCCCCTAGCTTAAGATTATATAACAAATTTTTAATGTTCGAATGAATGACTCATTCTTACACATCTAAGACCCGAGTTCGAGTAACTCGTAAAATTATGAAGTTGATACAATTTTTAATTTCAGAGTAAAACCTAAAGAACATGTGCCCTAACATCTTGTCCTGTCCCCGAAAGAATTCAATATTTAGTTGTTTGATGGATGCACCATAATATCCATATAAAAATGTTTGTGTCAACATAAAATCTTATCATCTCCTTCAATCTTTTCATAATACATATTAATACTCATTTTATTTTTCCGGTTAAAGAACCTCCTATGTTATAAGTATCTTGCATTTGGTAGGAACTAAGTATTAAGTAAATGAATATCTAATAAACACTACCTCAATCTTAGAATGAGTACACTTATTTCTATTTTGAGAAAAATTAATGAGAAGTTAGTATGGTATATTTACTCTGGTATCCTCGTGATCAAATGTTAAGGGACACTAACTTGTTACGAGTATACTACTGACAATTCATGCATAACTAACTAACTCACTAAAAAGAGAAGGATGAGGCTCATTTTGGGACAAAAATTTAATAGAAACAGGATACGCATTTTGGGCGGAGGGAGTGTAACTTATAATCTCCAGAACCCGACTCCTAGTTGATAAAGAAAGATTTCAAAGAAGAAAAGTTGACTCACCCGAGACCTTCTTGGGACCAAGCCGCTTTATAGACACCAAATGCTGTGGGGAATGCCATATCCACCATTTGCTCTTGAATCATAGCTGCAGCAACAGCATATGTCACTCCAGACCATATTTCCCTTGATTGCATTGCTGACATATCAACGCTTCCATCTGGCATCATCCCATTAACTGCCCCACGCATTCCGTCCTTAAACTTTAAGACATTGAAATTGTAGACCTTCTCTAGGGCACTCCTAATTTTGTCTTCATCGACAATGGGTGAAAGTCCACATGCTCTAGCATACCTGCAACTTAATTGGAAACTAAGTCCATGTCCGAAATTGAAGAAAAGCAGCAGAGCAAGTAACATACAGAAAGGGTACAAATTGTTTACAAAGAAGATTAAAATGGACAAGTAACAATGTCAAGCATAAAGCTTAAAGTCAAGGATAAGTTTGATGTAAAGTGTAAAGGAAAAAGGTAAATCTTCATATCCAAAGTTTTTATTGAGGGCAAGAAAACTGATGGCATTAAGTATATTTTCTTTTTGACCAAATTTGGTCCCTAAACTTTGTTTTTTTCACCCAATTTGGTCCATGAACTTTCGTGTTTGGATCCAATTTGATCTCTAAACTTTTTTTCAAACCCAAAATAGTCCTTGAACTTTCAAATATGGACCCAAAATGGTCCTTGCCATTAGAGACTATTTTGGGTTTAAAAAAAATTCGGGACCAAATTGGGTCTTTTACTTTTTCTGTTCCCATCCCTCATATATAGAAGAAGAAAAAAAAAATACTTCTTCCACCGTATAACTCAGTGCTAGCTGGATAAGCACACTAAAAGCAACTGAAAACATTAAAATAGACTATGCAACCATACACCTATTATACCACAGCCTACATATTGACTTCGTATATTTACTGTCCTTAAAAGTTTTGAGCATGAGAAACAAATTTAAAAAAAGTACTTCGTGCTCACCATTGTCCAGCCAATTGATCAGCATGAATAGATGAGCTTGAACTACCACCACTATTGTCATAATTGAAATACGAACCATTCCATAATGTATCATACACAGCTTTGGCCTTCTTATACTTGATCCAAAAATAATTGGAAGATGCACTATCACCAACTTCAAGAGCAATAGCTGAAGCAGCCTGGAGAGCAGCCACCCAAAGCCCACCACAATACGCGCTCACACCAGTAACAGACCATGCATCATATGTCTGATCAGGGAATCCCTCATTCTCAATCATTCCATCCCCATCCTTATCAAACTGATCCATAAAAGCCATTGCAAGATAAACTGACGGCCAAACAGCTCTTGCAAATTTTTTATTACCAGTTGCAACAATATCCCTGTATACTTGGAGAACAAATTTGGAATTCAAGTCCTTCCATGTATCGGTATCAAACAAGTTATAGGAATTTACTTCAAACCAGGGATCATTGAGACCAATGTCATGGGGAACAGCACCAAGAACCTTTCGCGGGACCCATTTTCCATCATACATAATCTTCATTTTTTTGGGATCATGCATTATCACCGCTGCTGCGAAGTCTCTTTGGATGCTGAGCTCAAGTTCTGGAAATAGCATGAGTAGTGCGAAAGATGAGTAGAAATGCACATCATAAGTGTTCCACATTAGGTATTCGATTCCTTCGAGATAGAGAAACTGGCCAAAGTTTTCTTCTCCATTCTGAAGCAAGCTAGTGCCAGAAGCAGAATTTGGCATCAAGGAAGTATGAATGTGCTCAAGAGTAGATGTCATGCTTTCAAGAATTTCAACAGCAATGTCATTTTGACGGGCAAGATCAATAGCCTTCTTAACATCAGGATTGGACTTGTTAGAGTAACATTTTTTGTCTCCAAGTATATTTTGCATTGGACCAGATCCATCTGCAGAAAGAAAGAAGTGGTGTCTGGTTCACTATACATAACTCTCAAATAAATTTAAGCTTCATTGAATACCTGTCCAGATTGTGCCCCCTCCATTTAGATAATATAGCTCATTGAAGAGAGTAATTGGGTACCTGGAGAAAAAAAAATTCATTATTGAGAATGCTTCAACAACTTGGAACAATTAAGGATAAATTTGTTCCACACAAGATTGTGTTTAATCTCACCATTCTGGGAACCTTTTATCTTCAAGAATTGGTCTTTGCCATGCTTCTATCGCAGACTCCCAGTGGGCAAACTCTACTCTCAAGGAAAATGAAAAGTTCAATTATATAATGAAGCACCCCACTCTATCAATAACGGTAAAGTACTATAATTTATCTCTTCCTTGGGAAAATGGATATTATAGAGCTTCTGATCCTTGAAGGAATGACCAGCTACGGAAAAGTTGGAAGAAATGATACACATGCACATGTCTTCTTCATGCCTTGTGCTGAAATTATAATATTTTTTTAATAATCAAGGTAGTGGTAGGATTTGAACTTGTGAGTTTTAGGTCAACAACGATTTGATATCATGTAGAAGACGAACTCAACTTAAAGCTTAAATTGATAGTTGAAGGCCTAATTTTAGTTATATACTCTTGACAATATGCAATATGGGTTCATTGGTTCAGCTATTTCCAACAAATAAGAATACTATGCTTATTCTCATAATAAAATTAGTATATATTCTAAATGAAGTTTTGCTGTTTCATAACATACAACAGCATAATCATGGACATTCCTTAAGAAATCTTTCTTGAGCTCTTTTTTTATGTCATGATACTAAAAACCAATATTACTCAACACATCAATAAAAACATTACCAAGAAGAGAATCATGTGCAATACTTGCTGCTGCATCCCCATGAGTTCCATAAAATTTTGTATAACGCCTGCTTTTAAGATAATTTGTCAATGAATTTGTAGTAGTTGATGACCAGGTATTTTCGACAAGTGTCAAGGGCCTGGAACAACTGACCTGTGGTAAGTCCTTCCACTAAATCTCACTTCTGGGCAATCCCACGCCAGTGAAAATGAGACGGTGCGAACAGAGTCGGAAGGAATAGTCACAGTGGCTGCTATAGCTGCTCCAATAGATGATCCATTTTCTGAATGCACTGAAGTTCCGCTGCAGTCAAGGTGGTCAAAAGAGCCATGCTATAAGAATAAAAAAAAGAAGCATTAGACTCATTTTGGAAGTTTAAGATCAGATTTCTTCTTCCCTTTCTTCTCTCTCCTCTCTCTCTATATATATCTATATATATTATATATATATATATATTGTACTTAAAAAGATTTACAGAGTAATTCCCTTTCTAGTCCACATTCTTGTAAAATTCTATAATCCATATTTTATAGTGAGAAAGAATTAGAGTAAACTTAAGTGCTCAGACAGATGATATTATCATAAGCTAAAAAATGGGAGGCTGAGTACACGAGGCTCCCACACGAAACAATAACAATAAAATAATAACAGTTGAGTTTCCGTTAGGACATGCAGAAATGGAATAGAGAATTAGTTTTACCTTTTTAATTTCATTCCACATGTCTTTCGATGTGATACCCTGAGACTGACCGGATAACAAGAAGAAAGGACACTCTGAGACATGGACATCGGCTGTTTCCTGTGCTGCAATAGCAAATGTGACTGGAGGATGCCCATTGGCAGTTCTGAAATGATAAGACGTTCAACCATGAAATCAAATACGAAGGACTTCTAACTAAACAAATGCAGGAGCTAGAACTACTTTCTTAAATAAGAAAAAGAACATACTTGTGGTGTAGAAGTACTCCGTGTACTCCATCTTTTATGCTGTAGGAAACAAGAATCAATATCTAATTATATTAATATGTTAAAAAAAAAAATGGAATACAGTAGTAGACCTACAATAGACAGGGAAAATCAATATCCTATGTAACAGATAAATAAATTGTCCTAAGATATGTAATATCTAATAACTAAAATAACTAAAGACGTTTAACTTTCACTAGCCTATGTCAGTGTGTGCCCTGTTGCTTTGAAGAAACAAACAAGGAAAAAAATTAAGAGAGAAACATAGGGAAAGCATGGAATGGAGAAAAAGTAGTGCGCTACATTTTGGGGTCTACTAGGTATTTATAAGTAGAAACTTGACTTTGGTGTAAAGCGGCCAGCTCAGACTAATATAGCATTGATAATTACGTAGTACAAATATGAAAAAATAGCAATGACTCTACATATGTACTTACATCATCTTTGAATTGAAATGCTGACCAGAAAATCCAGTGCGCCCTCCTACAGAATTCTGGACATTCAGAAACATAAACAAGGATTCATATGTGCAAGGGTATATCTCATCGTGATTAATATTGGATACAGAGCTCAACACACTAAATGATCAAATATTAGGATACTTTGTATTCCTATTTTCCTTTCTCAAAATTCGTCTCCCGCATATTTTATATTTAACTTCAAAACCATTGTATGCAAGGGCAAGTAATGATAAGTAGGAAAAACTCATACTCTACAAAACTATGCCCACTTAAACTAATCATATAAATTGAGTGATGGACTTCAAGGAAAACTAACACCTGGGAGATGAATGATAAAATAAAATTAAAGGAGAGAAACATTAAAAAAATAAGATGGAATAGAATGTGTAGTAAAATACGCTTTAACTAACCTCCAATGTAAAGAGCAAGGTCACGTCTGCAGAAGTCCTTCCACTATTAGACAGCTGAAGTAAGCATAAAACAACTTAGGGAAATGGCATGGCAGTCTCAATTCTACAAGAAATGAAGTTTCTCGTATCCCCTTTCCTACCGTGAATGTAAATACAGATACAGGGAAACTACTGTCCTTGTAATTGTGGGGAATAATAGGGGAAAGTTGACGAGAAACAATTCTAAGTTCTGGATCAGGTTCACCTGCATAAGAATATCAATAAAAAATAATAATAAGAGAAAATGAAAATGCTAATGCAATTTTTAACTGTATATTTCATTGAAGTAAATACCATCATAGACTGTCCAAGATCTTGGAAATAAAGCATGATATGTAGATTTCTCTCCGTTCAGATTCCAATCCCAAGATTCAATGCCTGAAGTACTTTTTCTTCAAAAAAAAAAAAAAATTACAGGATCACCAAATTAAAATTCTTCTAATGTATACGGATGGCATGATAATTCAGAAGAAGTTCAAGAAACTAAATCTCTGGATAGTATGGAACATACTTGGACCATTCTGGGTTCCCTGAGCACAAGACACTTGAAACTTTTTCACCATTTGAGCGCGAAACAAAGACCTGCATGAGGAAAAGCAAATCCAGAGATCTATTTATTTCATGAAAAAATAAATTCTAAACAAATCAAAGATCTTTCGTTTTTTTTCCCGAGAAATAATATTAATAAAAACTATTTAAAACAATTTCCTCATTCGCAACATAACATGTCATCAGAACTAAATTTGCTCATGGTTGATTGCACCGGCATAGAATTGAACTGCAGATAAAAGTTGTGTCTTCATCACCAGAGTATAGATGAATACATGTACATATATGAACAAAAACAGATATGTGGCATATATGTACTCACATAAACAAACACATACAAATAGACTACAAGCATATAAGTTCAGTCTTTCAAAATGATACTTGGATATGAAATCTGTAAATCTGTAAATGCAAGTCAATGTTTCACTGTGAGGATATTATTTGTAAAAATCTTTGGAATGGTGAATCAGGGAGATAGTCTTAACCAGATAACTTATGTAAGCTTGAGCATATTGCCTAACCACTAAATTTTAGATCTTCCGATAGACCTCACAATTGGAAATCGTACTTATTTTTCAACTGATATATAGTATCAATAAATATACCTCCCAAAAGTAGTGAGCCAATCTATAGAAGCTTTCAAGTCAAAGTTGTTAGCAACATTCCTCTTGTTAGAGCACTTTCTTCATGACATCACCGGTCCTGCCAATATACCATGGACCCAACTAAGCATCTGAAGGGGAAATTTACGGTCTATAAGGATGAAAAGGATTGTAACCAATTTAAGGTTAGTAAAATGGTAGAGAAACTCTCTCTCCCTCTCTCTCTCCCAAACACTACTATCATATAGCAGGCCAGGTGGACGGAGATGGGTAAGCTAAAATTGCGGGAGCTTATTTAAGAAAAAATCCTAGTACTAATGTTCTAAACGACTAAAAAAGCAACACCATTAGTTTCTTGAATTAGGGCTGGCTTCATGTTTCTTTTTTTCCTCTCTTTTCATCGAGTATTCTGAAGTAAGCAAGTACAAAAACCATAGGGAAATTGGCTTAAGCATGAAGAAAACAAGAAAAACATCACATAATTCTCAAACTAATCAAAACAATCTAAGAAAATATAAAAAGGAGCAACTTGAGGCATAGTTATTTATGGCGCGAGGCGCACAATGGCGCAAACCCTTTCTGGAGCCGCGGCGCATGGCGCGCACCTTTTGAAAATACGGCGCACATAGACACAAAATTTATATATATTATATATATATATGAATATCTAAT
>JAYMTK010001951.1:0-15005 GCA_036897405.1 Pelargonium myrrhifolium | reverse complement strand
CACTTAGACTTGCCACCTTCATTCTTGCATTGTGGAATTCATGCAAACTAGCCACAACTATGGCTTGGTGGCACAAGGAGGAGCTAGCCACCTCAACACTTTCTACATGACATATGGCTAATGATGAGGAGAGTTTTGGAGGACGTGTGGTGGCAATGCTCCTATAAAATGAGGAGTTTAGCTATGTAAAATCCATCCTAAAATTTCAGGTGTTTCGTCTCCTAATTAGTTGAAACATATTTGAGAGTGATTTTCCTAATATTTTGATAGAGGTGTTCAATTGTTCTCTCCTTCTAAATTAGAGGAAGTGTTGTAATTTCAAATATATATTGAAATTCTTCTATTTTGCCCGTAATTTTTACCCCTATTTTTTGGGGTTTTTTCATGTAAAATCCAGTGTCCAATTTAGTTTTCATATTATTTTATATCTCAAATACTTGTTCATCGGGTCATTTTGATCCTAACAAGTGGTATCAGAGCTAATGTTGCGTTTGGTGGTACTTTACACGGGTACTAAAAATTTCTAAAAATTCTAAAGTATGCTATACATATGATTGCAATTTTGATTGATCTTTCACATCATAAAAGGATTTCTTGGAATTTTCATTGAACTTAGTGATAAAATACAATTGTGTCAAAAAATCCAAACAAACATGATGGCGGCAAAATTCGAGATAGAGAAGTTCAACGGAAACAATTTCACGTTGTGGAAAATGAAGATGTGAGCAATTTTACGAAAAGATAATTGCTTGGCGACAATTGACAACAAGCCGATAGAGATCACAAATGTCACAAGGTGAAACGATGTGGACGAAAACGCAGTTGCCAACATACACTTGGTACTGGCAGACCACATCTTATTGAGTGTTGCAGAGAAAGGAACGACGTAAGAAATTTGGGACACTTTAACACATTTGTACGAGGCCAAGTCGTTATACAACAAGATTTTCTTGAAAAAATAGGTTGTACACTTTTTAGATAGCAGCAGCCTCCTCGGTTACTGACCATGTCAACGTCTTGATATTCTATTTGTTCAGCTGACAACATTGGGCCACAAAATAGGAGAAACATAACGTGCGAAGCTTCTACTCCAAAGTTTACCTGACTCATATGATCAGTTCATCATCAATTTGACCAACAATATGCTCATGGAGAATCTAGATTTCAATGATGTTTAAGCCACCACTCTTGAAGAAGAAAACCAACACAAAAACAAGGAAGAGAGATTGGCAAGCACGCAGTAGGCAAAGGCCTTATTGTTGATGAGAGGAAGATCAATATAGTGTGGTTCTAGTGGGAGCCAGAATCGCAGCCGGTCAAAATCAAAGAGTTAGAAGAAAAATATCATTCGCTATAGTTGTGGCAAAAGAAGGCACGTCAGGAAGGACTGTTGAGGAAAAAAGAATTGTGATAATAGCGCTCAAGTAAATGTGGCGAGTTCATCTGATAGTTGCAAAATTATGTTCAACGAGGTGCCAAATATTGCATAAGGTAAACAGACGTTCAACGACGTATGATTGGTTGACTCTGGAGCTACATGACACATGATGCCTTATAGAGAATGGTTTGATCAATATGAACGAATCTTGAAAGGACCGGTTTACATGGGAAATTATTTAAGTGTTACCTATGTGCATGTGTCCGATGAAAAGAGATCCAAACTTGACAAAAAAGTGAGAAGTATATCTTCATTGGCTACGATTCAAGTTCAAAAGGCTACAAGCTTTACAATCCTATTACCAGCAAGATTCTCATTAGCTAAGATGTGGAGTTCGACGATGAAGATTCATGAGATTAGAATACGCAAGAAGAAAAGTATGAATTTCTTCCTTACTTTGAGGAGGAAGAAGAAGAAACGACTCATTCAATGATCAAAGAGGTGAGAGAAGAACTGCAAGAACCAAACACTCCACTGGCCGACTAATAGCAAACGTACATTAAGATTCATCATCAAGCGAGACGAGGCCACGTTTTAGAAGCTTGCAGGATATTTATGAGGCAAACAAAATCCAATATGACATTTATCTTTTATATCATTTTGGTGATTGTGAACATCAAGATGCCATGAAGTAAAAAATGGAGAGATGCCATGGACGAAGAAATCAAGTCGATCACAAAGAATGATACGTGTGAGCTTTCCACACTTCCACAAGGACACAAGGTAATTGGAGTCAAATGGGTCTACAAGGCAAAGAAGAATGCTAAAGGAGCGATACAAAGCAAGATTGGTGGTGAAATGCTATAATCAAAGACACGACATTGACTATGAAGAGGTATTTGCTCCAGTTGCTCAACTTGAAAAAAATAGACTAATCATTTCTTTGGCAGCTGAAAGTAGATTGAAGATTTATCAAATGGATGTGAAGTCGGCTTTCTGAAATGAATTTCTTGAAAAAGAAGTTTACATTGAACAACCGTTTGGATATGAAGTAAAAGGACATGAAAATAAAGCTTTAAAGTTGAAGAAGACCTCGTATGGTTTGAAGCAAACGCCTAGAGCTTGAAATTCTCGGATTGACAAGTATTTTCAAAAGAAGAATTTTACTAAGTGTCAATATGAGCTTGCTCTTTACATCAAAATTCAAAATGGAGATATATTGATCGTATTTTTATATGTTGACGAAAATCTTCACCGGTAGCAATCCAAGTATGTTCGAGTGGTTCAAGAAAGAAATGGCGAAAGAGTTCGAGATGACCGACATTAGGCTCATGTATTACTACCTCCGCATTGAAGTGAATAAATGAGAAAAATGAATCTTCATCATACGAGAAGGCTATGCTAGAGATGTCCTTAAGAAGTTCAAGATGAAAGATTCTAATCCGGTTGGAACACCAATGAAAAGTGGAGTCAAGTTATCCAAGTATGACGAAGGAGAAAAGGTGGATCCAACTCTCTACAAAAGCCTTGTTAGGAGTTTGCATTATCTGACTCGTACAAGACCATATATTCTCTATGACGTTGGAGTCGTGAGTCGCTACATGGAAGCTCCAACAACAACTCATTTCAAGACTGCAAATTATATACTTCGGTATATCAAAGTGACAATGATTGAAGTGGAGACTTTAATGATAGAAAGAGCACTACTAATTTGTGTTCTTTATGGGAGACACATCTATCACTTGAATGACCAAAGAAACAATCTATTGTCATATTCTCAACTTGTGAAACCGAATAAGTCGCTGCAACTTCATGAGTTTGCCATGCAATTTGGCTTATAAACTTACTAAAGGAGTTGAAGTTTTCACATGAAAAGCCGACCGAGATTCATGTTGATAATAAATCAGCCCTTGCTTTGACAAAGAATCTCGTCTTTTCTAATTGAACCAAGCACATCGACACTCGTTATCACTACATATGAGAATGCATCACAAGAAAGAAAGTGTAGTTGAAGTATGTGAAGTCTCAAGAACAAGTTGGAGACATCTTTACCAAGCAACTCAAGCAAGATATTTTTGTTAGGTTGCAGAGTATTCTTGGAGTCACAAATCAAGTTTAAGGGGATGTTGAAATGTAAACCTGATTTGAGATTCTTCATAATAGTATTGGGTCTCTTTGTAATTCAGTTGTCTAGAATAATTTTGATATGTCTAGCGTTTTTAGAGTGAAGAAGTTCTAAAATAATCTTGTATTTGCTAGGTAGTTGAGAGAGTTCTACAGAATAGTTGCGCCTAGAAGTTTTTTTTGAGTATTATAAATAGAGATGTGGTCTTAGCATTTTGTATCAAGCCGAAATACAAAATTCTCTCTTTCATAAGAAAAAAAATCTCCTTAACTCTCCATTACCTAATAATTCCGATTATAAAATTGATATAAATATTGTCGCCTTAATAAAAAATACTAAAGTCAGTCTAAACAAGTTAGAAATTAAACTATTTATTATAATTAAGATATAAACTTAACCCTAGCAGCAGTTTTCAGCAGAGTTTCAGACTTGTTCATATTCATTGTTATGCCCAACAAACATCGTTGGAGCCGTGGCAGACTCTCCCAGATTCCTTGTGGAAGACTCTCTCGGATCCCTTGTGGCGGTTTCTCCCGGCTTTCCTCCCTCCGGAGGGCCTTTACAGAGCATCAAGTGATTAATCATCCGATTTTTGAGCTCTAATCTGAGGAAGATTTGGCCGCACAAACATTTGACAATTTTCATGGGTTTATTTTGACATCCTTCGGCGGAGGAGGAAACTTGAACTAGGTCACTCTTATTCGACAGTTCCTCAAATGCTTAACCACCTGCGCGAATATGTCCGTTTCACGAAAGATTTGGCCGCACATTGGACATTGGCCTCAATTCTCGCCGGTAGGTTCAGTTGGATAACCGATAGCATGAGCAGATGAACCACCGCCAGTAATAGTAGAGGATCCGGCAGCAGGAGGAGCAGATTATCCACCAGAGGATTTGGACTCTTCAAAGTTCTACATTGTTGACATTTGTGAGTTTTGTGTTAATTATGTTCGGGTTTGTGGGGTGAGGGAACTTATAATGGACAAATTCCTCCATCTCCATTTCCCTAACAAAACATAAATAATTTGAAAAAAAAAACAGCACATAAAAGGTGTGAACTTTGACCCATGACAAAGTGAAGAAACGACCAAAACTCATAACAACTTCATGTATTAGAAGTAAGAATCAAACAATCATTTACTAATCAAGCTTTACCAAAATCAAAAAGCAAACGTCTATGAACATTTAACCAAAACCTCAAAACAAAATACTAGTCGTATGAACCATATAGTTTTTGGTTGGAATCAAATCTGAGAGTTTATTTGGGCACTATGCTCATGCAAATTCAAAAAGCATCGTGAATAAATATTGTGATTATATTATTTGGGGCCACTAGTATCACTTCAAATCAAATATTTTTTTAATTGATTTTTTTTTTAATTGCAAACAAAAGTTTTACCGTAATTCACATTAAGTTGAATGTAGATACTTTAGTTATTTGAACGAGATACATCAAATTTGACAAAATATACCTTTGTGGGAGTCTTTGCTTTAAACATATAACAATACATTGAAAGGTAAGTTTGAACTTGGAGATCCTCCCTTAGAATCTGTTTAAATTTTGTGCTTAGATGGTTGCCTAGTTTTAGTTTTGCATGTTATATGTTTATTCTTCGGTGTATGAACTCGCGTTTCTTCTTTGAGAACTTTTCATTCAATAAATGAGTACTTTTGCTGATAAAAGAAAAAATGTAAGTTTGAAAAAGATCACGTATTTGAAAATACATCGATAGACAAGCCTTGTAACAAAATAAAAGATCAAGAGAGAACGGGAAAATGAAGAAGAAGACAACGACAACAACTAGACATTGATATGGACCAAAGCTTCACAAACATCCCATTTCTTGAAGCTCAAAAGCTCTCTACCATTTAGACCCCATATGAGTATAATGGCCCTTTTGCCTTCTCCATTATTGTTGCCAATGCTCCATCACCATCCACCAAAATTGCATTCAAAATATACATGTTTTATTTTAATTCAAAAATGAAACTTCAATAATTAAAAAAATGTTACATATACACATTACAACCATATGCTTAAACACAAAACTATGATCATATACATAACACAACTCTCAAGACGTCGATTTTGAGGTCTCAGTTACAAAATTCGAACATTATACTACTATGTCATTGAGATTTTGATGTTTCAATATAATTTGAGATCAATTATGGATCATGATGTGTGTCTACTCTCTCTTCCCTAGATTCACACAATGACCAAATCTTGGATGAATTTGGTTTATGCTTGAAGTTCCAAGTTACTTTCTTGGTGTAATCTTGACAAAGAAGTATAGATATTGAAAACAATATATGAGCTTATAAGCCAATCATCAAGTGACCCACCTTTCCTCAGATTGAGATTGATTTGAAACCACATAACATAACATCACAAAAACATAATTTGTGAAAACAACAAAAATACTTTTGCCTTTTATTTTATTTTGAAGGCCCGTTAGACCCCACCCTATTTGGCTTCATCACTCTCATTTCTTTTCTTTTTCTTCATCTCTTTAGATTTTTATTTCTTTTTCTAATTTGTCAAATAATTCAAGACTCACGCAATCGAGTAGGATGAAACTTACATTGTTCAAGCGAGAGTATCAAACGAGACAATGAACATGATCATACAGTTTTGTTATGTGTCATTACCATATTTTCACATTTCGAGATTGTTTTAGACATTTTATCATTTTTAAGTTTTTTTTGTAATTTATTTCATATTTATATTGAGTCGAGATTTAGAGTAAGAGCTATAAATAAGTTGGTATTAAGCTTTTTTATAATTGTGCTTTTTAATATTTTTGAAATTGTTAGAACTAGATTTCTCAATCTACTGTATTTGGATTGTTATATCAATAAGCATTGCATAAAAAAAAATACTTTTTTAGCTAGAAAACTATACACGTAGCACCACACACACAAAAAAAAGGTTAATTATATGTACACGTCTTTGACTTTCTCATAATTAAATGTTGGCCCACTGAATTTGTTTTTAGTTTTTTCGAATCACTGACTTGTAAATTTTATTAAAAAATTCAAATTGATATGCCATAACAGGTTAACTTTGTTCACGTAAACTTCTTGCCACGCCACCCCACGTCGCTGTCAAAACCCACAAAAACGACGTTCTTCTTCTTCTTCTTCTTCTTCTTCTTCTTCTTTCGAATGCTCCGTGGTGGCGGCATCGGAAGGGCTCGAGGACCTGAACTCGTTGCAGAACCATATGTGGCGGTTTAGAGCATCATCGGTAGGGACGAGGCGT
The DNA here is from genome assembly GCA_036897405.1 of Pelargonium myrrhifolium. Taxonomy (NCBI): domain Eukaryota; kingdom Viridiplantae; phylum Streptophyta; class Magnoliopsida; order Geraniales; family Geraniaceae; genus Pelargonium; species Pelargonium myrrhifolium. Next base: position 8,237 of record JAYMTK010001951.1, on the reverse strand, counting down.
TCCGATCAGAGGACCTCGTCCTTCGCTGCCTCGACACAGAGGCCGCAAATCCAGAGGTCCTGGTATCGCTCGCGGATATAGTGGATGAAGGCGGGCGTGCAGTCTTTGGTGAAGCCACAAGAGTGGCATTTCACAGACTCGACCTCCGGCGAGGAAGCAGATTTAGCGGCGGTTGCATTGTCGTGTGGATTGGTGTCTGAGTAGCAGAAGAAAAAAAAGAAGAAGGTTGATTTTGTGAGTTTTAGCGGTGGCGCGACAAGAAGTATACGTGGACAAACTTAACCTGTTATAACAAGTCAGTTGGAGTTTTTTTAATAAAATTTACAAGTCAAGGATTTGAAAAAACTAAAAATAAAGTCATAGAGCCAACATTTAATTCTGAGAAAGTTAAAGAGGTGTACATATAATTAACCCAAAAAATAATAAAATAAAATAAAATAAAAATTGAAATCCACACAATGATATTGACCATTTTTTTTCATTTACTCTTTTTTGCAAGTCTTGAATGTTGCTCAACAACCCTTGCATCTATGTCTTTTTCTTTTGCAAGAAGGACAAATATAATTGAAAATCACAAACAACTCCCTCCAAAAAAAACAGTGTAAAAATTTGAGACCATTTTGCACTTTTGCACATCCCAAATAATATTTGTTCAATTAACCCCAACATTCAGGAGTCAAAGAATGGTCCCTCTTGAAGTCCCTGCAATAGTCATAAACCATATGGTGACTCTGAACCCATTTCATGGTCCAGGTCTGCCTCCTTGTTAGGCCGCCGGAGCGGTAGGGCGAGGCTGAGACGGGGCGGCACCGCGGGGGAGAATAGGCTGAGCAACCACCAGCCTTGAAATTGGTATATTTAGCAACAAATGGTTGGTACCTATAATCAGCTTTGTATTTTCCATCTTCTGTTGCCCAAGATGAAGCATCCCATATGGATCCATAAACCCACATTGGCCTTAGTGGAAATGTTGTTGCACTCTTTTTTGGGTACCTCCTTATGGGCACATCATCAACAAGAAATCTGAAAATTAAAAATAAAAATATAGTTAATTTTCACCTACCAAAATCAATGTAAAATGATGAATCAAACAACAATAGTACAAAAAATAGTTATGTCGCAAAAGTGTAGTTAGAGCTGTCAATTTGAGTTTTGCATCGAGCTTCGAGTTTTATGTGTGCAAAATGCAGGTTTAAGCATATTTTATTAGTATAATCCAATCCAAAAAAATTATCCGACTTACTTTTAACAATTTAAATTAAAAAAATGTTGATCGAATTTCGGGTGCATGAAAAGGTCAGGCCAAATTAGCACGATAGCGTAAGATCTTGAGTCACTTGGTAACCATTATAAAGCACAATCACTTTTAGACCCAACTTGGCAACTTTGCATTTATGCCCCTCAAGATCTTTTGGCTTTCAATGACGTGGAACTACTAACTAGTACTATTTTTGGCATGTATTGGATATGTAATTAGTTGAATAGAATAGGTAGCTTTACTTTTGCTAAATAAACTAGTATCACAATGTTTGTAAAAATAGAAGTTAAATTTTCATTATCTCCCAAAGTTATCGCGTAAAAATGTTCATTTTAAGATTTATCGTTATCATCCTTCTCAATCAAAAATTTTACGATTATATATAAATGCAAGAAGTCCTTTTAGATGATATCTGAATAGTTCAAAACATTCATTTCTAGTGTCTAAATTTCATTATATGATAATTAAATACTAGAAATTCAAAAAGTAAAATATTTTTGGTAAAAATATTTGAAAGAAAAGAAAGAACTCACATGATATCCTTGGGACTCCAAAGGATGGCATAGTGGTGAAAGGCTTGAGTGGGATCAAACCATAAGTGAAACTTCATCTCTCTCCCAATGATCTTTCCATCTCCACTTCCTCTTATATAAACATTTGTCTGCAGTGTGTATGGCTTCCCAAATGTTGTCCCTAGAAACTCTATGTCCACTTCATCATGGAATCCTGGATGTGCTTCATTGTTTGACAGCTGCCATTTATAATACATACCCCATTTCACATTAATCATCGGTAAGAGTTAACAACTGAGACTCAATCAAATCATTTTAAATAAAAACAATACATCATTCCTCTCACTAGCTAGCTCATTGATCAACTGAATCTCGGTCACAACTAAGTCAATAAGAATATCACACCTCATTACTTATCACTCGATCATCGAGTGGCTGACTCTCAGACATCAGGTGTCGGTCGCAACCAAATCAATAAAAACAATCACTTTTTATTACACGTCACTCATTAGTTAAACGGCCGACTCTCAACCACAACTATATCAATAATTAAAAAAATCACACATGATTACTCGTTAATCACTCATTGAGCGGCTGAGTCTCATTCACAACAAATCAATAAAAAATCACATCTCATTACTCGCGACTCAATCATTGAGTCTCAGTCATCAACTCTTTGACCAAGACTTATTGCTCTCTTTACAAGTATATACACATTTTATATTGTTTAATTAGTCCAAATATTCTTACATAGAAAGCTGTAATGACTCCTGCAGTGTAACCAGGTTGGAGCTTAATGGAGGCACCAAAGTAGCCTGATCTGTATGGCTTAACAGACTTGAACCCACTTCCTGCAATCAAGAACCCATCAAGAAAATGCAAAGAGCTCAAGTACCCACCAAAGAAAAATCAAGAACCCAAAGCAACTAATCAAGAAAAGAAAAAAAGAAATCAAGAAAACCTGAGTTGCTGTCAAGCCAAATTGTCAATCCATCTTGGTCCATCCTTTGATGCTGAGGACCCCATAGGTTCCTGAAGCCATTGTAGAAGCTCATGGACCTGAATCTTGAGCTTGGGTAGTACCCAGGTGAGGGTGGCCACTGAGCATTGCTTGAAGAAACCATGATCATCATCATCATCACTAGGAAGATCATGAACAAAGAAGCAGCCATGAAGATGATCAAGAAAGAAAATTGAAGGAGTGATGAAGAGAGAAAGTGGAAGGATTGTGTGCGTAAATTAAATGCAGAGAGATGGAGAGAGAGGTGTTATAGCTATAGGCTATAATAGCTGAAGACAAGGTGCATACCATAGGGCAGTACAGTGTGATATAAATAAGAGGAGAGTGGGTCCACTTCATGAAATTATAAGTGAAGCTTCAAGTTAGGGTCGGGAATTACGGGTCGGGTTTTTTTCTGTTTCGAGTTAAAAATATTTAATCTAAATTCAGGGTTTTAAGTAAAAATATGTAAGTTAATACAAAATTTTCCAATCGTATTAATTTGCGTGTCCCAAATCAACAAAAATGCGGAGGGCAAATGACTTAAAACACTTAATTTTTTGAAAGTCTGAAGTTCGAACCTTGATTGATATGTTTGTTGATCAAAATGTACTTGGATACAGTCTATCATCACATAAAAAAGTAACAAAGAACGGTCAACATGGACAAATAATGTCTCTATTAACACACATAAAATGGTTTAAAAAGCCACAAGGTGTGACATAGTTGGTAAATCCAACTGCCTAAGTTGGGGGAGGTCCTAGGATCAATCCCCATTGCACCCACCCTTTGTGGTGGGGTGTAAGAGATCACTTTTGGTGCAGTCAGATGCCTAAAACCCTAGACTAGGGAGAGAGACGAACTTTCACTCCTGAACAACGGTTCCTCCCTGTAAATATGAGGGTACCGTGCCGTTGTAAGACATGATTTCGGCACATGTCTGTATCAAATAAAATAAAATAGTTTACAAAAATGTGGGTCAATTTTTAAATATATGCGGATTCAGATCGAGTCTATTAGCTCTAACTAATTAAAGTGAGAAAAACACGAAACAAAACAATCAATGGTTTTACAAAAAAAAAAAAAAAAGGGTAAAAAAGAACACAATCAAAATAGACACCTAATGTCTTTTAATACACACAAAAAGGTAACAAAGAACACATTCTCAAATGTACAAAATTTAATTTCTTCTTCTACTTCTTCAATCATGCACACCAACAACTTTCTTGCAAAGCTTTAAATTTAGGCAAAAGAAAATAAAAATAGTTATGATTTTTAGGGTTGCATGGTTGAAAAGCAAAGAAAAAAAGATTGGGAGTGGTAGATGGGCATCTCTTAAATGTGTCTTCTCTATTCTTGTGTCTATGTAGATTTGTGCTTCCTTCCACAGCACAGGCTTTGATTGAAAGCTACGTGCATTTCTGTCTTTGCATTCAAAGCTCATTTTATGTTTCTCTCATTTTCTATTTTTAACCCACCTTTTTTTCTTCCTAATTTTTACCATTCCTTTTTGCCATGCAGAGACAAAAAAAAAAAAAAAAAAAAAAAAAATGATACATAGAAAAATGTGACAGACTTTAACTATGAAACCTTAATATGTTACTGTTTGCAACATACAATGGTTAATTACATAATGTATGTGAAATAAGATCTTACGAGAGTACGAAGCTTCAACAAAAAAGATATTCGTTGAGAATCAGTTAAAGTTCAAAGAAAATAAATTTGACCTGGTGTTTCGTATTGCCAATTTCGTTGAGACGATTATGAGTGTAAAATCATAAGTTGACATTTAGTCATTAACTTACTTGAGTCTCAGCTTGTAACTATTTGGTTTTGAGTTTTTAAATAGTCTTTTTATTTATATATTGTGTGAGGTTAATAATCAATATGATCAAGGAGGAGGTGGATCTTGAGCTATATATCCAGAAATGGGTCCCAATAATTTGATTATGAGTATAAGGTCCCATACAGTCCAATTCATAGATGAATGGGAAGATTGTACGGACAATAGATTATAATTAAATTGGTGGTGGTGAATATTGATGAAATAAACTACCCCATAAATTAATATAATCTCCATCTCTATTGCAAAGAACTGCCAAAAAAAATTGTATCCACGTACAGAAAATATCCTGTTATAATTAGTGATCCATCTCTATCATCAATATATGCAACCCTCAACATTTGGCTTTCCTTTTCTTTAACTGAACTGACCACCATTTCTCAGACTCAACAAGTGTGCAAAAAGAAAACAGCAGAGACTGCAAATCTTTAAAGACTACGTGAGCGACAATTCGTGTATGTGTGTTGTTTTCGTTTCGTAGTGAAGCTGGATTATTTGATGCACGACATGTTTAACACGATAAATAAACAAATAATGTTGACACGACATGACTGACATAAACACAACACAATGTGTAGTGTGCACGATATAGAAAACATGTTTGGCACAATACTATCAAACACCACGCAAAACATTTACATACATATATACTCAGGGTTGTCATGTCACCGATGTTTTAAAAACCAACTCGGTGAGTGACCCGGTCAAGTCACCGGGCCGACCGGCCGGATCAGATATGCTGATGTCAGCATTAGATTTATGATGTCATAAATACATGATAAATATCAAAAAAAATCTTAAAAATATGTAGAAAATTAATATATATATAATATTAAAAAATTCAAAATATACTAAAATTAAATTTATATGCAAATATTAAACACAAAAATAATATAAAGTTCTAAACTAATTATGTTATCAAATACCAATGGCATGTGGGTCAAGTGGTTAAGTACTTGAGTTTCCCATTCGAGGTCTCGGGTTCGAGCTTCCTTGCCGGCGGTATGGGGTGGGGTTTGGGTTATAGGGGAGAGCTACCCCTGTTGTGTAGCTCATCTGATCAAAAAAAAATTATGTTATCAAATATCAACTATCGAATATAAATTTTTTTATCAAAAATTTAAAATTTCAAACTAATAATAATAATTTCATAATAGTACTATAGGAGTGATAGTATACTTCTAGTTCTAGCATGAAAATATGAAATATCAAATTCAGATATACTTTAGTTCAAATATCAACAAAACTAATATACTTTAGTTTGTTTACTCTGTGTGCTTTCTGTTGGTAAAAAGTAGAAAAAATAACTACAAAAATTTAATGCAACTCATCACTAACTCATATTTAGTCATTTAGTAAGTTCAAGCCCAGCCCAATACATTAGATAAAAATTAGAATATAAGCCCAAAAAAAATTAAAAAACACAAATTCTTCTCCCAAAATAAAAACTGGTCAGACCGGTCAAAACCGGTTACCGGATTTTATCGGTTTTGACTAGATTTGACCAACTTGCCCGTCATGCATAGACCCAATCGGTGAACCTACCTATTACCGGTTCAACTGGATGGACCGGCCGGGTCGGTCCCGTTTTTAAAACAATGTACTAAACATGCTAAAACTATAGGGTTTCATTTTTCAACACTTGATTAAAGAAAAAAGTAATTTGTAGTTTTGATGAATCAAATTAGGAGACAATTTTCTTATATTAAGAGGTTATTTGTGTAGTTGACAACCAAAGAATCACTTATTAGATATTAACAATTATCGGTCAAAAATGTTGTGGTTTAGATAGTACTAATATATGAGCTTTCCATCTTTTGGGTATGCTCGGAAATCCACACATAATAAAGTTTGGGATAACGATTTTTTTGGTACCCAAACTTATACGCCATAACTAATATGGTATCTACTCTTTTATTGCACCAAATTTGATACTTAAACTTATTTTATGGACCCAATTGAGTATCTACCGTCCAAATCCATCAACTTTACCGTTAAATGTCTAGCTGGACAGCCAGGCTGGAATAAATACGCCTATGTGGCATAGATGTCACATGGTTCTGCTGACATGGAATTTTGTTTTTAACTTTTTACAAAAAAAATAAAAAAAATTGTGGCTTCCCACCTTTCCGTTTCTTCTTCCTCTCGACTCCGGCATCCCACCACCGCCGTCGTCACCATGACTGGCCGCTCCAACCTCGTGTTCCAAATTGAAATAACAAATTCTCAAAAAACTCAACAACACAACCAATTAAAAGAATGAAAACACAAAATGAAAAACAAGAGGATGCAGAGCCAAGCCTCAGCCAATTCCATTCAAATCTCAAAATCTCAATTACAGAGGAGAAGATTTGCATAGCAGTAACTCCAATAATCAAAAATACATACAAACCCCTTAAAACTACAACAAATTAAAGCCAAACGAACCCATAAAACCCTCCTCCCACAGCCTCGACACCGCCGTGCTCCAAATCTTCCCGGTCTTCTCCTTCGCCGGCGACGCTGCGGAGGCGCCGCCTGCCTGTCGGAGTTCGAGGAGAACTTGATCTGACGCCGCGGAGACGCCATAGTGCTCCGATGAGTTGAATGCTGTCTGCGTTGTCGGAGTGCGGCGGCGGAGCAGTGGTGGCCTATTCGGTGGAGGACGTGAGCGTCGCCTGCGAGAAGAGGAGCATACGGCGAGGTCAGTCTCTCGCCACCGAGCAGTGAGAGGTTGAGTTGATTTTGAGAGATTTGAGAGTGATTTTTAGAGAGTTTGAAAAATTGGAGTAATTTTGAGAGATTTGTTCTACCAATTTTTTGTTTTTGAGAGATCTGAGAGATGGAAACGTGAGTGAGGAAGAGAGATTTGAGAGATCTGATGGAAACGTGAGTGAGGAGAGGGGATGAGTTGAGATGATTATTATTATTATTATTATTATTATTATTATAGCAATATTGTAATTTCCACCTCAGCAAAGACATTTGGTCAAAATTGTACACATCAGAAAGAGCTTGTGTCCTCAGATGCCACATCAGCGCATTTGGATGTATAATATAAGTGTGAGTATCAAATTGGGTGCAATAAAAGAGTAGGTACCAAATTGGTTATGGCGTATAAGTTTGGGTACTAAAAAAACGTTATCCCAAGAGAAAAAGACAAAAAAAAAAACGCTAACCCTAACTTCATAATCAAAAACTCAAGAGATAAGAAAGAAGTTGAAAGAGAGAGAGAGAGAGAAGATGGATATTTGTCCTGTGGTAGAGATTATTTATAAAAGGATATATGAGTAGGGTTTGGAACTTGAGTAATGGGTTGGGCTTCGAAGGCGGACGGATTTTTAACGGGTTGAGGGCTTCAAAACCGTCAGCCGCCCATTAATCTTAGCGGACTGGGATAAATCATTTATTTTTGTTGTTAGTTGCTACATTTCTTACTCAATACTAGTTTAGTGCTTTTGGATTGGTAGTTTGTGTAAAAAAAAAATAGAAATTGTTGTTGCAAATTTGAAATAGAATTACGAACTTGTTAAGTATAATTTGATATTTGTTGTCAAATAAAATTGTCACTATTAATAGTTAATAGGAATAATTGCGGATGACACCAATTTTGGGCGTCCCATAACACATAACTACAAAAATAAA
>JAYMTK010001950.1:0-15009 GCA_036897405.1 Pelargonium myrrhifolium | reverse complement strand
GACTCGTCCGGATCATGATTTTAAATGAAGTGTCATCACCTTATTAGTGCAACTGATATAAAGTTATATAAGTCAACTGATGCACATATTACTCATATTTAAATATAAGTAAATTAAAATAATATGAGTTTCTTTATGGGAATGAAGTGGTAGGGGAAGAGAAAGCTTATGGAGCATATCTTCGAGCTCCTACTAGAAAGAAAAATGCAGGAATGTGGAGTAAATGGTTCTGAACTGCATAATGGAAGTCGCCTCATGAGGGTGGGTCCGGAAAAGGAAAGGCGTTGGTCGAACCGAGAAAGGTTGAAACCCAGGAGGTTAGGGATGGTGAAATTGTCCCGGTAGTGAAGTGTAAATAAGGTTAGCTCGGGGTTTGGATATGTACCAAAAAACATGGAAGTGTTAGGAAGCGAGGAAAAAGGGGAAGCTGGTTCCAAAAAAATGACTTGCCGACAAATTCTGCAAAGTAAGTCCGTCTCTTAGGGTAGTTGTGTCAGTTTGTTCCTTCCGTGGAGGGGATGGTCCATGGGCAAGTAGGGTAGCAAGCATGGGTCTCGTGTTAGGATATGCGCTCTATTGTGGTCGTTTTCTCACGACCAGAGTTCTCGATGATTTTTCTGAGAATTTGAGTTCCACATGTCCTATTGGTCGGCAGTTGCATGACTGGGGTCTTGCACGTGAAGTTGATCTTGATTTCTATAATACTTTGGGGTTCCAGGCTATTGTACGTATTCTGTTCGGATAATTCTATCTTATTAGGTTATTCAAAAAAAAAAAAATATGAAATCATGTTTTATAAGTGAATATGAAAATAAATTTTGGAATGGAAAAAACTCCTTGGCCAGCCCTCCTACTGCTTAGTGCACTGACAGTGGGGCGAGTAAGATTAGTTTGAGTGTGGTAGAACGGCTTAAAGTTGTCAACTATCATGGTGCGGACCCACTCAAGACACCCATGGTTAACACCGAAGAAAAAAAAGTAAATTTTGGAGAAAAGAAAATGAAATAATTGGACATTGTGTTATGGGAACTGCAATATAGGGAGTTGCCAAATAATTAAATTAGGCGGGCATAGCGAAGAGACATAGTTCTGTTTGGGACATTTTATTAAATTCAAGATCTCACTCCAGCTGGGACTGTGGATTTGGAAAACATGATTGATAAGTAGATAACAGTTGCTGTTTGGTACATATTTGATATGATAGACCCACCTATCACATATCACCAATTGCTTTCATATTATAACACATGAAATTTTGGACTATATGACACCAACTATACATAGAAATGATAATTTGAGCTCCAATTTTCGGGACTCTCAAAATTCAATTAACAATTTAATGTATACATTGTATCTTTAAAGTTGAGTATATGTACCAAAACACATACGTATATATTACAACCAGACAACGTATATACAAGAAATTAAGTTGGAACACATGAAAATAAGAAGTTGCCAACACCGTAGGTGGCGTACGGTCAGTTGTGGCCACGATCCTTCCATCCATTTGGCATGAGCATCCGACCAGCAATCAAGATTTTCTGATTCATGGTTCATTCAAGTTTATTCACGATTCAAGCGATCAGGAAAATGTTCCATCTAACTCGATCTATGTGCACATACACACATACTTGTGAATTATTTTACTAAGTTTAGTTTATGGGTAAATTATCCTCACACCCCCTTGACTTTTCAAAAATAAAATGTTGGCCTCCTGACTTTGACTTTAGTTTTTTTCGAACCCTTGACTTTCAGATTTTAGTTTTTTCATCCCCTTTTACCTGTTATAGCCGGTTGACGATGTCACATCACCGTTTTGCCACGTCCCCCTCTAGCTCAGCGTCCACGTCACCCATCGACTTGCAATTTTTAATAATTTCACCCATTCTCAGTTTGACTTGCAATTTTTAATAATTTCACCCCTTTTCAGTTTTTAGAAATTCATCTCCGGATCGTGCTTTTCGACGGTTTTTGTTGACTCCGATTTACACCTCGTGAGCAACAGAGGATGGCCGGAGCCGTCGATTGGTTCCTGAATTTTCTGTTCTCTGATGAGTTCTGATTTGACTGTTGATTGTTTAATTGATTCTTAGAATTATTTGAAAAGACCCAATTTTTCCTCAGTTTCTAAAACGATTCTCGATTCAGTTTCTAAATTGATTCTCGATTCTTGATCCAAATCTCGGCAATTGGATTCACTTTCCGATATGAATTTGCCTCGATTAACTCAAATCCAACGACACATGTTGCCACCTCCTCTGTTACTCACGAGGTGTAAATCGGAGTCAACAAAAACCGTCAAAAAACTTGATCCGAATATGATTTTCAGGAAACTAATTATTAAAAATTGTAAGTCAACGGGTGACGTAGACGCTGAGCTAGAGAAAGAAGTGGCAAAACTGTGACGTAACATCATCAACCGGCTATAACAAATAAAAAGAAATGAAAAAACTAAAATTTAAAAGTCAAAAGTTCAAGAAAAAATAAAATCAAAGGGGTGTAGAGATAATTTACTCTAATAATTAAGATGCAAGATTATATTAAATAAGAGTATAATGTATATCAATTCAATGATATAAAATTATATCAGTTGCACTAATAAAATGGTTCTCATTTAAAATTAAAAATCCGAACAGATCGCTCCGCTCCTCCAAATTCATTTAAATAGATATAAATAATTTTAAATGAGGTCACTTTATTGACTTTGTTAAGTTGCAACTGATATAACTTTATATTAATCAACTTATATACATTTTACCCATTAAATAATAAGATCACAAATTTACAATGTACACAAACAAATTTAGCTTCAGGCTTCTTCATATAATTCTAGAGATCCTTTTTACAAATCAAATACAACTAACAAGGCTCGCTCAGTCAAGAACAGCACAGTGAAGACCTAATTGAACTTGTGAGAGACACAGATTTCAAATTTTTGCTTCTCCACAACACGATCAGCCACTGATTTCGTCGTCTTCTCCGATGCCTCCAGATCAAAATCGACCCCCAGATTTCTCACTGTTTTCATCCAATTCCGATTGCGATTTAACAGACTCACACATCGCCGACGCTTCACCGGAGCCGGAGGCGGAGAAACCGACACGGCTCTTTTCGCGGCTGCGACAGATTCGGTTTCGCTGTCGTCATCGAAATCCGGCGAAGAATCGCCGGAGACAAAGGCATAGTAGTACAAGTTTCCGGGACGGAGTGGATTCATACTATAAAAACAGCAACTACTAGTTTAGGATTTTCAGGAGCAGGAGCTTATATTTATATTAGATTAGAATTAGATTTCCTATTCTGAATTAGGAAACTTCCAGATATTACTCGGTTCAGTCTTTTTCTTCGATAGGTCGGTGGGGGGTTTTTCCAGATATTACTCGGTCCAGTCTTTTCTTCGATAGGTCGGTGGGTTTTTTTTTAATCAGTTGAGCTACACAATAATGGTAGCTCTCCCTTGTAACTCCATAATCCCATCTCATACTTTATTAGGTCGGTAGGGTTTTTTTTAATCAGTTGAGCTACACAATAGGGTAGCTCTCCCTTATAACCCCCATACGGTTTCTTTTTTAATCAGTTGAGCAACACAACAAGGTAGCTCTCCTTTATAACCCCACCCCATACATCAATAGGTCGGTGGGTTTTTTTTAATCAGTTGAGCTACACAACCCCATAACCCCACCTCATACTTCAATAGTCGGTGGTTTTTTTTTAATCAATTGAGCTACACAACAGGATAACTCTCCCTTATAACCCAATAACCCCATCCCATACTTTAATAGGTCGGTGGGGTTTTTTTTTTAATCAGTTGAGTTACACAATATGGTAGCTCTCCCTTATAACCCCATAACCCCACCCCTTACTTTAATAGGTCGGTGAGTTTTTTTTTAATCAGTTGAGCTATACAACAGGGGTAGCTCTCCCTTATAACCCCATACCGCTCAACAGGAGTAGCTCTCCTCTATAACCCCATAACTTCACCTCATACCACTGGTAAGGAGGCTCGAACCCGATACCTCAAAGGGAATTCAAAGCGACTCAACCGCTTAGCTCACAAGCCTTTGGTAGGTCGGTGGGGTTGAGGAGGAGTTTTCTCTGTTTTCGGGGAAATTTTTTGTGGTTAAAATTTGGTATCCAAACTTATACGCGAAATCAAATATGGTATCTAGTACCAAAAGCATGTGGGCCAAGTGGTTAAGCACTTGTGTTTTCTCTTTGAGGTCTCGGGTTTAAACCTCCTTGACAGCGGTATGGGGTGGGATTTATGGGTTTAAGGGTACTAACAACTAACACGGGCCTTTGTAGGCCTGCTGTCCCGTTGCTTATCAAAAAACAGAAAAAAAATGGTATCTAGTTGGTAGGAACCGTTAATTTGCTGACGTGGAAGTTATTATTATTTTTTTATGTCAACAAGTTAACGGTTCTGTTAGCTTGAATTGACTGTTGGTACCAAATTTGGATGTCAGATTTGGTTTCGCGTATAAATTTGGATACTAAAAATACATTTAACCCTTAAAGTTTTGATCCGGGGTCAACTTCTTTTCTTTTATCCATCCGGTGCGAACGCGGATTGAAGAATGATTTTGTTATTTATTTAAGTATTAAACAGTCAAATGATCGTTGTATTGTGAAAGACTAGTTTTGTCTCGTGCAAGCGTTGCACGAAATATGATTTTTTTTTTTTTGTTATACACGAATCACTGATTCTACCTGTTTCAGTGCAATCGAATAAATATTTGATTTGATTTTATGACGTCATATTTTAAAATTTGAAAATATGTTGTTTTGTAATTATTAAAAAAAAATTGAGCCAAAATTAAAGGTCTCATGTGGCACTATGGGGTGGCCTGATTGGGCCCATACACCCACTATTAGCGCACTAAGCGATAGGAAGCTGACCCATGAGTTTATTCCATTTGCAAGAGCTAGAAGTCGAACTCCCAACCGCTTGCTTAAGGGATGAAATGTTGAACCACTACGCCATTCCACTGGCTTCATATTCATTTTGTATTTGACAAGTTTACAACTCTATAGACTTAAAAGTTGTTTAATTATAATGTTTTTTCTTTCTTTTTTTAAAGATGTTTTGGTGTAAAAATTTTTTTGAATATTTGAATAATATGCGTTATGCGGAATAATTTTATGGATACAGATATTATTCGAGTTTTTAAGAATGGACTTCAGTAGGGTTGTTCATTTGACCCGGCCCGGAGGAAATTTCACGGCCACTAACCCGAATCGGTCATATACCGGGTCCAACCCGGCCCGGACCAAAAACCCGGTAGACCAGACCGAAGAAGAAAGGTGAAGGACCAGACCGAGGACCGGATGAGCCCAATTCGGGTCCGGGTGGGTTCGGGTCCGGTCCACCCTCTAAAATGGACAGCCCTAGACTTCAGTAAGAGTTTTCGAACATCCACATCCGGAAAAAATTCCGGATAATACCCGCACCCATATCCGAAATCCGTTTGCACATCCCTAATCTGAATTGTCAACTCTAATCAAAGTTGCACACCATGTAATGTGCCTTCTCTTTGAGGGAAAGCCTAATTGAACATAGGTGTCTACAAATTAGACTTACCCAAAACAAAAATCAAGACTAAACCAAGTAAAGAACAATTCCATAACTGCCCCCAAAACACCACAAGAAAAGCAAATAAACTATGAAGAAAATCTTGTAAACCAACTTATGGTCCCATAGTTCCCTGTAACATTCTGAATCTGTTCCTGCTTTAATACCCTCTGTATATACACAAACCACCTGTTTACGCGCTCGAAAACCCGAAAAATAACAAACCTAAAGTCACAAAAACCGAACCAAGAGTAAATTTCCAGGGAAGGGTAAAAGAGTCAGAAATATTATTGCTAAACCTGTGTGGTGTATGAACAGATGGAGAAGGAGATCTTTGTATTGTACAAGATCTGGCATTGCATTTCCCGACGCCCCATATGTGAATGTACATCCTCTATCCGTCACCCTCGGGGCCTATTTCTCCGGGAAGCCCCCGAAGAGGAGCAACGAAGTATTCACACGATGCCTCTCCGGCAAGAGCTGCTCTGTTTTTGGAGCGGGTTTGAGGGTTTCTTCCTTATCGGGGATCGGGAATGAGAGCGAGAGGGAAAGGGATGCCGAGACATCCTCCTCTTCCTCGACTGTAACCTTGTCGGGGTTTTTGTCCACCACTCCAACTAGAAACGGTAGGATACTTTTAGTCGGCGACTTCGTCTCAGCCCCTAATGCTAGATCAAGATTTGGGACTACATCGAGAAACCGGTCCTCTTCGGATTTGGGCGCTTTCCATGAAATGTCCTCTAAGTTGTGCGCAGCCACGGGAAAGAAGAACCTCTCGGCAGCTCCTGGGTCCTCTAGAATAACCTTCTTATCACAAGGACTCTCGTAGATACATGTCTCCGACGCACTTGTATCACTTTGCGAGGTTTCATCTCTAGAATTATTGTATCCGTACACTCCACTGGTACCCGTCTTGAGCTTCTTAATCAGACCATCTTCACCATCGGCTAAAGCGTCGAGATCTATGTAAGGACGTTTCCTGCCGAACTGCAAGTTACCGTGATCGCTCTTCATGCTCGGTTCTTCGTTCACCGGCACAACCTCTTCCATCAAATCAACTTCAAGCTTTACCGCATCTTTGTTGCTGTTTATGACATCCTGTCTTTTCTTCTCGTCAAGACTTGCATCGTTCACGTCTAGGTTGCCGACGGGAAAAATCTTAGCAGATGGCTTATCGGGTAAAGCGTCCCAGTGCATAGGCGTCTTCTCATCTTCAATAAAATCGATATTTATATCAAATGATCTAACAGGAGGTTGGAGGTCCACATTCCGCTTACAATCCAGATCAATATCTTCTTTCTACGGGAAAAACAGCAATGCAATAAAATGAATATCAAAGCATGTAAACAATTAAGGTTATTATGAACGTGATAAAAGTTCTACGCCATACGGTACATGTAGAAAAATGTTTTCTTCACATGTAAGAAAAAAAATTGAGATTACATTTTTTTTATCGTTAGGGAAAAGATCTAATTTGGTCCTTGAACTTTTGTAACCCAAAATAGACCTTGAACTTTCAAATATGGAACCAAAATGGTCCTTGTCGTTAGAGCTTATATCAAAAGTTCAGGAACCATATTGGGTACAAACACGAAAGTTCAGGAACTATTTTGGGTTAATAAAAGTTCAGCGACCAAATTGGGTGTAAACAAGAAAGTTCAGAGACCAAATTGGGCCTTTTGCCTTTTATTTTTGTAAGGAGAACTCTGACACAAATAACTATAAACCTAGTCATACAATCGAAAAACCAGTAGCCAAACCGACCAGAGACTAGCAAAGATAAGAAAATCGGAACGTTAAGCATGATGAAACAAAAGTTTAATCACCGATCAAGTTGCATCAAAATAACGCTGGGAGTAAATAAAAGCAGTACAGACATACCACAGAAGTATCCGTGCTTCTGGTTTCAGGACACAATACTGAACTGCTGGTAGGATTTATTGGAAAAGAGTGAAACTCAAGTGGACTAAGATCAACAGGTTCCAATTTGGTATCACGATCCCCATTTGAGGTTCCAGAAGCCAGAGGATCAGATGCAAGGACTACGTCGAAAGACTTATCACATGAAGATAGATCCTCATTACGCTTATGTGAAGAATGGTTCTCAGGAGAAGAGATCAGAGTAGCAGGAGTAACTCCGTCCGACGGTGTGATATTCAAACTAGGTATATCTAGCTTATTTAACGATCCAGATTTGTGATCTGAGCCTTTCACTTTCTTTCCCCTGAACACCCCCCATAGGTAAAACAACATGTTCCAACCTGCCAAGAATCAATCACATTTTGAGTTACATACCATAAACATCAGAGGAAGCAAACAATAAGAACAAGTTCAACAAAACAAAGCACATTAGGGATTATTCATTTCTAATATCTTGATATAATAGACAGTATTGGTAAAGAATCATATACACCATTCTATAAATGATATCAAAACGTTCATTGCAAAACATGAAAGGTCTCACTTTCAAGCGCAGACCTTCCAAAATTGAACCTCAAAACTGCTACAATACTTGAACCTTAAATGAGTATGAAACTCAAAGTGAAGTGAAATCGTTGTTATATTATGTGTGAAATTCTTACGCTTGGATTTCTCAGGAAGCTGGTTGGATGGAAAAATCAAGAGTTCAACGCCATCAATATTTCCTTTCAGAGCTAAATCATTCTTCATCATGCTTTCCACTAAGCCCTTGTAGGTCCTCTGGTAACTGTACGGAAGCAGCGAAAACACTTAAATGAAAACAAAGAATGTGTAACGAAAAGAAACCACAGTGAAAAATGATAACCTTAATAATATTTAACATTTGCATATGCTTACATATGTACTTACCTCTCAAGATCTTTGGCGAAGAAGTAAAGAGCAATATTCTCCTCCTTAGCACCACTTTCATGAAACTGCACCGGCCATGTGCTCAACCGAGGTACTTCACTCAAAAATACCTTGTGTGGAAATTTATTCATCACCTCAAGAACTTTAGGTGATGCACAAGTTGATACATGAGCTTGAAATCCGCCACATATTTCTGGCTGCTTTCCACCACTATGCACCTCAAAATTGCCTCTGCATAGAAAAGTGAGTTAAAAAAAACATTTCCAGGATGATTGTATGCAGTTAGAAACGAAACCAAGAGGAAATAATAACGCAAACAAACAGAAGAAATCATTCAAAAAAGAATAGTATCATACTGCCAGATGTATTCGAGCTCTGGAACAGCTGTCATTTTACAAACAGACAACGCTGCTGAAAGGTAACTGGACACTTCTCTTATGGTTGGTTTTCCATCAGAAGCAAAAATGGAATCTGAATCCCCCACTTTGGAAGAATATGAAGCTGGTCTTGGATGTGATGTGGGCTGCTTCATATTATCTACAGTCAACGGTTTGTGAGAGTCCAGAGTACTGTTCTGGATAACTGCTTGACCATCATGTATCCCTTCAGCAGACATCATACTCCTCAAGGAACTAGAAACTGACAATTTATCTTGAGAACCTACTTCACCATTCATGTCTGTGTTCGAAATAGACAACTCTTCTAATTTCTCAGGTGCTACTTTCTTTTTGTATATTCCAGGTTTTTTAAGCATAGCTGCAGTTATTGCAGCTTTTAACTTGTTTCCTTCTTTCATCTCCTCCCTAGAATTTCTTGTAGTAGAGACATCAATACCAGAAGCCCCTGGACTCTCAATTGTGCATGATTCTGCATCATGACCAACTTTTAAACCGGTTGTTACAGTCTGCCTAGAGTGAGATATGGAACTCTCCTTTGTTTTTTCAGCCAGATTTGATGATTCCCGTAATTGAGGAAACCCATCATTACTGATTGGTGGTCTGTCGGCAGTCAAAGAAGAACTGGATGAAGGCTCTTCCTTTAGGTTTGACTTCTGCTCTGCCAATGAAACTCCACCTGCATTAGGAAAACAGAAGAACCAGCTCGTCATCTCACCAGATCCACGTGCAGTTAAAAATACTAATTGTAATTATTAAAATATTATTATAAAATGCATAACAAGTTAAGATGCAAGGAAAAATAGATTTAATGAACCAACATACAAAATGTGCCCATGATCTCAATACGAAGTGTTAAATCATACCTGACACCCCAGTTGTTTCTGTACTTTTACGACCCAGATTGCTGATTGATCTGGATGAAGTTAATTTGCCATCGGAGTTCACAACCTTCGAATCTCGGCTATTGTTTATCGATGAAAATGGAGATTCACCACGATTAGTGAGTTTATGATCACCCTTAGGCGTAGAAACTGCAGAACCAGTCTTTGTAGAACTAGCCACAGGGTGCTCTAACTTAGACAAATTTTTCCTTTCAAATGTGTTCCGATCTTTAGCATGCTTTGGGCTTTTGAAATCCTGAACCTGAGAAGCTCTAGGGGAGAGCATTTTAACTTTTGACTCAGGTCCACTTGAACGATTTGAGTTTGAGGATTTAAACGACGTAGATTTTCCTATCGTTCTGAGAGCGCCATCCTTAATATCAAGGGAAACATGTTCTCTAGCCCCTTTCTGCCTTGGTGGAACATCATCTACAAGTTTTACCTTAGGTTTAGAACTTAGAATACTGAATGAATTAGACTTCAACAAAGCACCTGTAACAAAAATTCCCGTTAGTTTCCAAAACAGGGAGGTACGGTAAGGAACAAGTACAAAGTCACTTAGGTAACAACTACAACCTTTAGACATTTGAAGCCGTGAACTACTGGAAGGAGATCGTGCACTTTCCGCAAATTCATTACTAGGATGGTTACCATTAGAAGTTTGATGGATCGGCCTAACTTTTCCCTTTTCTAAACTTTTGAATGAAGAATCTCTAGATAGTGCTGGTGCTCTGCTGGCACTGGATCCAATACTTGCTTCAAGAGCCTGCCTTTTCACTGTTGAAGCAACTTCTATAGTTTCTGCAGCTCTCTTACCAGAAATTCGGGGGCTTGGACTTACTCTGCTTTTACCTTTTGCATCAACATCTGAACCTTTCGAATCCAATTTCACAGTCAGCCCACTTCCCATATCGGGCTCCCCTTGCTTACGATTTTCAGTTTCCTCAACTAGCTTGCATCCTTCACAAAGCCATTCACCTTCAGGAACTTTTTGGAGCATCTGCCGCATGCAATACCTGATTGTAGGCAAAAATTATGTCACAAAGAGCCTTGAAAATATAGATTGATGTAAAGGTGCAATATAAATAAAACTAAAAAAACATGCAGAATACTTACGTGTGCTCTGCACCATCACTGCATCTACTACACACAGCAAGTAAATCCTCCCTGCCTGCATCCCCACAGATATCACAAACTTTTACCTGTTCCAGAAAGAAGAATGGTGTGAGTTAACATCTTATTTCCTACATGGAAAGAATATCAATGCGAAGAACCCTGAACACCCAGAAAAGGCTGAGGAATGTCTGACTGTAATCCACTACAAAACACCCTTTAGAAACAGCATCAGAACAGTTAAGAGAAGGCTCTATTAGGAGGGACTTGGCTGTTTTGAATTTCAATACATTGTTGCCTCATTTGGTCCCCACTTCCTTCCAGTTCAGACTAACTTTGAAACAAAATACAAGGTTACCTAAATTTGTGTTTCTTTATAAATTTAATGTGCTTCACACTTTGGATCACCAACAAAGAAACATCTTTCCTTGGCAAAAAATAAAAAATAAAATTGAGTGAATGATTTAATTATTTTCAAATAAGAAATTATTGTTGCTAAATGAAATTGGGTCACGGCAACCATACGCATGTCATTGTAAATAATATCTTAAGAACATTTCAAGTTAATTTGAATGTGAGGAAATTTTGGAGGAACCATAATGCATGAAACAAGAAAACAACACGTCAGAAATGGGAATTCAGCTAACAATAACAAACATATGTGACATTAACTTTTATAAAGAAAAATGGAGGCATACTCACATCTTGTTCCACAGTATCTGATTCTCCAGTCTCGTCCCCAGATGGATATGGCAAAGGGGACTCCGGGACTTCAGGTAATTCAACCTGCTCATTGGAATTATCACCGAGTTCATTTTGTTCACAACACTTTAAGGATGCATCTAGTAGGTCCCCACTTCCCTTGTCAAACTCCAACTCTGACTTTGACGAGATTTTTTCTGTGACCTCAGACCCCTCTCCAACCAAGCTATCATTACAGTCTTCATATGCAGCAGATTTCTGACCACAAGCAATGTCTGTTTCTTTTGTTGATGATGACTTCAAATGTTCATTTGAGGATTCAGGCAGTTTCTCCTCCTTAACATTTGAGTTGCAAGGAGATTTATGACTTTGACCGTGGGAATTTAGACCTTGAACCTTAAGTGAACACGCTACAGTATCAGCATCTTCGTGTTTAGGGATCTCTGACGAGACTAACTTGTGGGAGGGAACATCAGTTGATAAACTAGGAGGTGCCTTCTGATTGGAATTACTTGCATATCCGCCTAACACAGCAGAATCACCACGAATGTCTTTCTCACTGCCATGTTCATCCAAACTAGCTGTACCAGTTTGAGAACAAATTGTTTTACCGAATTGTTTGGGATCTAAACTATCAACTGAAACTGAACTACGAGATACAATTTTCATGTCTGCATTCCTGTTCGGACAATCATCAACACTGGTATTGTTAGCTCTACTGACACATGAAGTTTTATCATCATGGCCCTCCACACGTTTAGAATCCTCAATACAGGATGCTTTCTGATCAGAATAACAATGTGGATTTCGAGATAGCTGATCCTCTCCAACTGTTCCACCAGAGGGCAACTTCGGGATCACCTTTACATCTCCTGAAGCTTCAGGTAAATTAGATGACCTAATGGTTGCTCTGCTTTCAGCATTTTCAGTGACGGAATCGTGACTTGAACTGACACTGACTTGATTACTTGTTTCACTTGCAGCTTGCTGTAAGTTCTCAGCTCCTTTTCTCTTGGAAGGTGATAAGACATCACTGTCATTCACAGAATACCGGCTGGAGGCATTTTCATGACAGCTTTCATCAGAATATTCATTACCCTTTGATCCCATGTGGGCTTGGTGAAAATGCATGCAAGATGAGCAAGGAGCAGAGCAGACGTTACAAGTCCCAGATTCTACTTCAATACAAACTCTCTGACTCATGGAACGCGTACCAGGTCTTTTAACAGTTTGAGATGGTTCCTAAGGTTACAAAGCAGATATAATTAGTAAACAAAACGGAAGTGAACAGAGATTGCTGGATATCAATACTGCTGATACATAAAAATAAAAACATGACAAAAAACTAATGCCACATCAGCAAAATTGACAGGACAAAAAACTAGAAGTTAATGTCGGTGATCATTTTAGTAGGTTATCAATAATAGTTGGGGGGAACAGTTTTAGCATAAAATCAGGTCAGAGACCAAATTTGTCCAGTCCTAATAGTTCAGTGACCATTTTAGTAGTTTTTCCTAAATCTAAAAAGGGTTCAACAGCAGAAATTGAAGCCAGCATATAGGTTTTAACTTAACTAGCTCTATTGTCTATGCGATTACACACTTGCTTAATTGGACTTAAGCTCATCTCTTCAAAGCTTTAAATGCATTTCTTTAGATAACTAAACCTACCCGGTAAAAGATTACTTCTTAGGATTCACGTAAACATATACTAATGCATACAAGGAAAATTAGGATCATACCAAGGCTTCCAATAAATCATTTATAGTCCTGCTAACATTACTAAGTGAGCATGCATTATTTCAACCAGTACCATATTATTTCATGATAAATATGCACCAATCCAACACTTCTAGATACCTAGAAGCTAAAACATTTTCACAACCTAGAATTTCAGCTGAGTCAACAAAAGAAACGCTCAACAACTTGATATGCTTGTAACTTCATAAGTCCTACAGACAGAAACCGCAATGTACAAACCACTTCAGTTCAAGGATTGAAAGAACAAGAACAGTACGCAATTTACCCTGTTATCTCACCATATTCCTCCGACTTTCATAATCTGTTTCGTCTATAGGCCCTTGCATGTGAAACCTCCCTCTCAAAACTGGTGTGATCTAAAAATAACACTAAAACCACATCAATTACCATCTCAAAAACCACTACATCAACTTAGCATCTAAAAATCACCAAAAACAGATTCAACAATACGCCCAACCAAAAACCCTAGCAAACCAAAAAAACACCAAGACCACATCAATTACCATCTCAAAAAAAAAAAAAAGAAACACTACCAATAACATAAGCAGCTAAAAATCACCAAAAACAGATTCAACAATAAGCCCAACCAAAAACCCTAGCAAACCAAAACAACATCAATTACTATCTTGAAAACCACTACAATAGCATCTACATCAACTTAGCATCTAAGAATCCCCAGAAACCCTAGCAAACCATAATAACACCAAAACCACATCAATTGCCATCTCAAAAACCACTACATCAGCAATAACATTGGCAGCTAAAAGTCATCAAAAACAGATTCAACAATACGCCCAACCCAAAACCCTGGCAAACCAATAAAACAAACCACCAACTAACCAAAAATCATCCAAAAACCAAAACTTTTTCACAAAAATCAATATCAAACCCGACGAATTCCACACTTCAACAATCAAATCTATATCCAAAATTAATCAAATAAACAAATACCCCAACTCAGCAATAAAACCCTAATTAGGTGAAATAAAACCTATACGTGCCTCCGGTAGCAGAATCAAATCCGACGCATTGTAAAGCTCCTCCACACTCCGCTTCTTCGTCCGCACCATCGCCGCCGCAACGACGATCGATCGATCGCTATCCACTGTGAATTCAAACATTCACTCCGATATTCGAATTAGCAGAAATTTCCGGTGGAATCAATCTCTCTACAACACCAACTACTAATATCTAAACGAAATGAAACACAAAACTATATAAACACCAATATAAATTAATTCTCCGCGATTTTTCAGCTAATTTTCTTTCACTATGATCTGATAAAAATTGCTTCCACGAGCATTGATTCGCATATAAAAATTGAAAAAATCCCTCTCTCTATCTCTCACTAGATTCTCTATTCGATTAGGGCTTGAAATGAAAATTCCTCTCTTTCTCTCTCTAGATTTTCTAGGGAAAATTTGCGAGAAAATTTGGAGATTTGCTTTTTCTCTATGGAGTGTCCAAATTTTGGGATTTTTATATTTATTATTTATTTATTTGAGAAATGATACGGTACATACGAGTGAACCATGCGATTCGTGCACTCTTGCATGGGCTTTTTTATTCGAGCTTGCACGTGTGAGTGAGATGTGCTAGCGTGCGCTGTGTGCGCACGGAACGCTATTGTGCGCCGTCTCATTTTTCTTAAGAATTATCCAACAAAAGGTAAAGTATTTTCCAAAAATAAACAGAGTTTAATGTATATCAGTTAACTGATATACATTTTACTCAAATAAATATGTGTGATAAAC
>JAYMTK010001949.1:0-15011 GCA_036897405.1 Pelargonium myrrhifolium | reverse complement strand
AGTCGTCGCCAAGAAGTATATTTTCGTGCTCCACCTCGCAATGAAAAACCCATTCTAGACACTCGTCGTGTAGGTATGCCAAGCCCTTTGCGACCCCTAGCGCGACTTTGAACCTTTCCTTCCAACCGAGAGCATTTCCCGAAAACAAGTGCTTGTCGAGTGTCTTGTTTCTGATATGCTCGTAGACGAGGAGTTTGTGTCTGCGTTCGTAGCAGAAACCCCACAATCTCACAAGGTTCATGTGGTTCATCTTCCCGATTGTGCTCACTTCTGCCCAAAACCCGTCTTCTCCTTGATAAACATCCCCGAGTTTCTTCACTGCCACCTCCCTTTTGTCCGACAATGTACCCTTAAACACCGCGCCAAAGGCGCCTCTCCCGATCTCCTCCTTGAAGTTCTTGGTTGCTTTCTTGAGCTCGCCATAAGTAAACCTCCTGAACTGACTAGATATTGCACGGTACCCGTCTTCCACGGACCCTGGGAGACCCGGTTTTCTGAAAAGAAACCACCAGCTCGACCCTGCGATGAGCATTTCGATTATGCCAATGGCAAGAGCAAACCAGTAGAAATAGTACCATTTCACCGTCTTGTTCGGAGTCTCATACATGGAAGGAGACCCTATGATCACAAGCTCGGCTTCAGAAGACCCGCAAGTCGGGTTGGAGCCGTTGAGAATGATCTGTTGAGGCGCTTCCACACTCGTAGGCAGTTTTAAGTATACGCTGCCTTCGAAATTGGGAGTCATGAAGCCATTGAAAAGGGCGCTTTTCGCAAAGCACTGTCCTTGCCCGTTAAGCCTATATGCGAATCCTTCGCAGCTACAATCATCCGAGCAGATTTTTCTGCAGGAATCAAATGAAATCGAGAGACTGAAACTGAGATCAAACCCGTAGAAATCAGCTTGTGGAATCTCCACAAACTTCACTTCATCAGAACAAGTTCTGTTGAACTTAGGCTTGCAACCTTTGTTCCAATCAGCTCCATCGCTTACCTCGTAGCCTTCGGGGCACGAGCACTTAGGCTCAGGCTCGTAGACACAAATCCCGTTCCTCCCACAGATCCCGTGCACTCTACACTTCTCTATGACAGCTTCCCACGACTCAGTCCACAGCCCCGTCGAATTCTCAAGGCTGTAGAGTCTGAGGTTTCCATCATGATCCAGAGTCAGCCTTCTCTTGACCCCGAGCTCCATGTCCGTAGCATTGAATCCCAACCCGTCACTCGACACAAAACTACCCGAATCATCCAAAACAGCAACTCTACTACTGTTATAGTTTGTTCTCCCACTGGTATACACATCCAAACCCGGGGTAGGCCAGTAAATGCTTGAAATATCAGGCCCGTCATAGATCAGCTTCAAGACATTGTCACTATCGAAATACAAGCTATAATTCCCCGAATAGAAAACGCCTCTACGTAACACAGACGTGAGCCTAGCGCTCTTGGTGAAGACTTGATTGGGAAGAAGAGTATCGGTAGGAAAATCAAAACTTTGCCACAAAATGTTACCTTTCGCGTCTTTCAGGACAAGGTTTCCCGAGTTGAGAAGCTCAGCTCTATCGGCGTCTGTGGAGGTAATGTTGGTTTGCCAAATGGTGGACCCGTCCACGTCTGTCAGTACCATGATCCCGTCCTCGCGCATAGAGATTCTTGAGCCTCTGCCACTCACGGGCCTGCCCCGATTGGCCATCCAAACGACGGTTCTGTCCTTAGAATCTGTGAACCATATCGAAAACCAGTAGGCATTTTCTCCTAGCCCGTAGAACCCGCAAGTGAAGACCTTGTCCGGGGAGGTTAAGAGGTCGGAATCATCATCGACTGATAGAGAAGAACCCGTATGCAGCGAGTTCTTGATTCTTGGACTCGCACTTGCATGTGAAATGAGAACGGATAGTATCAGAAAAGTCGAAAAGTTTGTGGATTTGTCATTGAAGTTTCGCATTTTTGTAGGAATAGAATGCTTATTGTATGGTTCACTTCTCATGTTTGATATATATAGATTTCAGTCTTATACTGTCGTCGTTTCAAAATAAGTGTTATTTAACATTTTCGACTAATAAGACAACTTTTAATTATTAACCATAGGGGATGAATCATTAAGTCAACTACTTAATAGTTATGTCAAAAGTCAGAAGGAAAGTTCTGTTCTTATTGATGTGAAGAGCTTTTTTATTTATTTATAATTTTTGATCTTATCTTTGATTTTCAGAGAATAAATTATAGTTGCAATCCATTTTTGTTGGAATTTATATTCACATTCATTGAGATTTGATGTATTTTTATTGATCTTTTTATGACTAAATCTTGGAAATTATTTTCAGATTCATTGGGAATTTGAATTATTTTTTTATATAATCATCAATGACCTAATCTCTAATAATGTGATGTTGTTGGTCAACTGTGTTATCTTTTATGGTCAATATATTGTATTTAATATTTATATATAAAATATTGTCAAGCTTATTATAATAGTATTATTATATGAGTAATATGTGTATCAGTTGACTGATATAACTTTATATCAGTTGCACTAATAAGGTGATGACACCTCATCTAAAATCATGGATCCGGACGGGTCGCTCCGCTCCCACAAATTCACTTGGGTGAGTATTAGTGAAATTTAATGAGGTGTCATCACCTCATTGGCTTGGTTAAGTTGTAACTGATATAAAATTATATCAGTCAATTGATACACATTTTACTCTTATTATATAATCACCTATTAGTCATTATGTCCATTTTGATCAACTTGTTGAATATTTACTTCACACTCCGTTTAGAAGTGACAATTAGAATTTCGGTTGGGATTCTCTTAGATTTAGAAAGAATAATTTCATCCAAAGGGTTCGGATCGGGTTCGAATTTAAGAGCAGATTTTCTATATCCGATCCGGCCGAAAAATTGTTCAGAACAAATTTTAGTATGGATTTGCTCGGTTCAATCTGAAAATTGATTTTAAGTCAGATTGAATTTTAGATGTTTGCGGATTCGGGTTGAATTTATACTCAGATTCATTGAATCCATGTGTCAAATTGATTAATTTTTTTTTCTTCAATGAATCAAAAATAATGTCATGTTTGTTGGTCAACCATACAATATTTTCTAATTGTGGACCCTATCATATTAGATTATGGTTAGAGTTGACAATTTCAATTTGAACTCATGAACACTTGAAATTTGATTCACATTTTAGTGCGTTTGAGTTGCACAAAATATATTTGATCACATTTCCAATGAAGCCGAATTGGGAAAATCATCACACGCATTTTACATGTAAAATTCAAAATTTGAGCCGAATCCTGCAACTTTTTCGGGTTTAGGTTAGAACTTTCCAATACTAGGACTCTAGGAGTGAATTTATCAAGTACACGAGTCATAGTTTGTTCTTGGTTAGAGCTAGCAAAATGGACCCGTACCCTCGGGTAGAGCCGGCAAAATGGACCCGTTCCCGCGTGCACCCGCAACCCAACCCTAAAAATCTCGGGTTCGGGTTTGTTTTTCAACCCTAAAAAAAAATCGGGGTAGTAGTGCGAAATTTTCGGGTCGGGTCAGATATACCCGCTATTTTATGCCTAAAACCCGTTGTTTGACCCTAACCCGACCTACCCGAAGACCTTATAGGGTCGGGTTAGGGTTATGGTGTTTTCAACCCTAAAGAATAAATAAAATCGGGTTAGGTTATGGTTATGGTCAGGGTCAGGCAGTGAAGTGAAATTTTCGGGTCGGTTTAGGGTCGGATCGGGAATGCCCCAAAAAAAAGGTGTTTTATACCTGAAAACCGAAAACCCTATAAGGTCGGGTTAGAGTGTTTTCAACCCGAACCCGACCCTACTTTTTGCCACCTCTGTTCTTGGCCTTTCCTATCAGCAACAAACAATAGTTCACAATGAAACCAGCAAAAACATCTCTTCTCAGTCTGCCAAAAACCTCAGAACCAACTCTCATCATTTGTTCTTGGCTTCTCTAAATCTATGTACATAACATAACCAATATATAAACAGCCATTGTAAGAGTAACAAAACAATATCAAAATCATCAAACCAGTGATCTCAAGCTTCTCCATTTCCCTCATCACATCTTATCAGAAGCTCCACAACTTTTCCCATACTAGGCCTCAATCCCGGGTCCTCACGCACACATAGCATTGCCACATTCACCAATCTCTCGAGCTCTTCCTCGTTGTATTCGTCGTTCATTTCTGCATCAATCACTTCCTCGAGCCTTTTCTGCTCGATTTTCTGCCTTATCCATTGCACCAAGTTATTGTCGGGAGCCCGGGAAGTTTGGAAAGCATATGCACTCTTTCCGCTCAGTAGCTCCAAGAGGACCATCCCGTAGCTGTATACATCTGCTTTCGCGTCAATTCTTGAGTTCATCATCCACTCGGGAGCTAAGTAGCCTCTCGTTCCCCGAACCTTGGAAAACCCTTTACTGTCGTTTTCTTTGAACAGCATTGACATGCCAAAGTCCGAGACTTTAGGCTCAAGATCATCGTCTAGGAGTATGTTTTGGGACTTCACGTCGCAATGTAGCACCCATTCTAGGCACTCCTCGTGTAGGTAGGACAAGCCTTTTGCGGTCCCTAGAGCAATGTTGTACCTTTGGTTCCATCCGAGCCTGGTGGATGAATTTGAGAACAAGATTTTGTCTAAGGACCCGTTCTTTAAGTACTCGTAGATCAGAAGCTTGTGCCCGCTCTCCACGCAGAAGCCCCAGAGTTTCACTAAGTTCCTGTGGTTGATCTTTCCGATTGTGGTCACTTCCGCCCAGAACTCTGCATCGCCCTGCAAAACGCCTTCCAGGCGCTTCACGGCTACTACTATCCCGTTCTCGAGGACCCCTTTGTAGACTGTCCCGAACCCTCCTCTTCCCACTTCGTGCTTGAAGTTTCTTGTCGCTTTCTTTAACTCTTTGTAGGTGAAGCGCTTGAACCCCATGGCGAGGATCATGTAGCCAAGATTGACCACTTCATCGTCGTTGTGCTTCCTGAACACGAACCACCATCCTAAGGCAATGCACGTAGCTTCGAAGACTGCGATGGAGACAACGATCCCTACGAGGTACTTGAGTAGCTGGGTCTTCCCCCCGGGGCTAAGTACTTTCTCAGCACTCGCGCCAAAGTCAGTGAGGACGGTTTCTTGAACCGAACAGTTTAGGCCGTCTGTTTTTTCCTTTGATTTCACGAAACCTCTCGGGACCTTTACGTGGATGATGCTTATGGAATCCGGCATGTGGAACCCGTTCAAGAGAACGCCTTTCGGGTAGCATTGGCCTAGCCCGTCTAGTGCATACCCAAACCCGACGCACTTGCAATCGTTGAGGCACGCGTTCTTGCAATGCTCGAAGGAAACCCCGAGAGCATAGGTTTCCAAGTCATACCCAAAGAAATCCGTGTTCTGAAGCTCCATGAACTCCTCTTCCCCATTACAAGTCAAATTGAACAAAGCTGCACAGCCTTTAGACCAATCCGAGGGATCATTTCTCACAAACCCGTCAGGGCAAGTACAACTAAGCTGTGGCTCGTACGTGCAAATTCCATTGACCCCGCACAATCCATGAACCTTACAAGCAGCTGCAACCCCAACCCAAGAAACCTCCCAGAGCCCGCTAGGCTCTTCCAAGCTGTAGGATCTCACAATCCCGTCATAATCTAACGTTAGGCGACGCTTTAGGCCAATCCCATAGTCAGAAGTATTGAAAAACAGACTGTCACTTGATCGAAAACGCCCAATCTGATCTAAAACTGCTATTCTAGTACTATTGTAAGGTGTTCTTCCATTGGCAAACACGGTTGAGCTCGTGTTAGGCCAGTAAACACTAGAAATGGCAGGGCCTTTGTAGATGATGTTGAGGACATTATTGTCATCATATTTGAAGTTGTAGAAACCCGAAAAGTACGTACCTTTAGTTCTTGCTGACACCAAAGTCGTGTTCTTGGTAAGATCTTGAATTGGAAGCAGAGTGTCTGTGGGGAAGCCAAAGCTCTCCCAAATGTAATTCTCATTCTCCTTCGTTTTGTCCTCTTTTAGTACAAGATTTCCCGTCCCGAGAAGCTCAGCTTCCACACGAGCATCCGAGAATGTGCTCGTGGACCATACAACCGAGCCATCTGCATCAGTCAATACCAAGTTCCCGCTTCTGAGAAGGCTTAGCCTCGATCTCTTCCCATTCACCGGCCTGTCTCTATTCGCCATCCAAACAACCGTCTTCTCAGCAGACTCAGCGAACCAGATTGCATAACAATACGCGTTGTCTCCCACCTTGTAGAATCCACTAGAAAACACCCCATTTTCTGATACCAATATGTCATTTTGGTTCTCAACGGACAAAAAACTTCCCTGGCGTAAACTTGGTGATCCATGTGATCCTGATAGAGAACAATACACTGTATATGCAAACAACAATTGTATGAAAAATTGAGAAGCTACCATGATGAGTTTACGAGAGATTTAGGACTGTTTAGTTGCAGAAAACAGGTTTTGGTTTGGTATGAACCTGAGGGATTGTTTTTGATTTCTGGTTGAAAATTAGAGAATGGGTTGGTTGATTAGCATTTACTCTATCTCCTTTTGTCATTGTCAGTACTGTTGTAGCAGCTGAAAATTCAACCGTTGTGCCCAATCCTAAGTGCCTGAGGACAATAGTTTTACTTAAGAAAGTAAAGTATTTTGACCAGTTTGTGATCTATATCTCCTTTGTTTTGTATTATTTGTTGAAAGAATTGGTCTTTTTTTAATACAGAAAAAATTTGGACTTGGTCTTTTTTTTTAATAAAGTGGACTTTCTTGGAGCATTTCTGATGTTGGGGATTTGGTGTCCACTGTGAAAGTGAAAACTGTTTCTTTTTCTTGCTAGCCAAACAGGAATCTCCACAAGCTCTACTGTTCAGGTAAACCACATGGATTTGCTTATGAATGTGATGAAACCAAATCTGTGCTTTTGTTGCCAAAAAATTAGAACAAAACCTAAAAATGGGTAATTTTTTGTTGCCTCTCAGATCCAAACATGTGAGAAGTTGCTGAGTCAGTTTGGGACTGTGATGATCATCAGCCACTAGCTTCTTCATTGCAAGTAAGTATTTGATAATCTAAAAAGTGCATTTTACTGAACTTTTGTATGTGTTGCTTGCTCTTATGATTGAAACCCTAGAAAATTACTTGTAAATTCTATTAGAAACTTGAGAATGGAAGAGATTTGGCTGAGTGATTCAGAATAAGTAGTTAAAGTACAAAATGCTTCGTTATTGACATTTCCAATACATTCACACACGTTTAGCGAATGAGGGAACATGAGAAAGTGTGATCTATTTAGTGATGTTCTTTTGCTTTGATTTCGGTTTCATCTTCACACTCGAGTAGAACTTGTACTACTGAATCCATTGACGGCCTCTTATGATTGAAACCCTAGAAAATTACTCGTAAATTTTGTTAGAAACTTGAGAATGGAAGAGATTTGGGTGAGTGATTCAGAATAAGTAGTTTAAGTACAAAATGCTTCGTTATTGACATTTCCAATACATTCACATACGTTTAGCGAATGAGGGAACATGAGAAAGTGTGATCTGTTTAGTGATGTTCTTTTCCTTTGATTTCGGTTTCATCTTCACACTCGAGTAGAACTTGGACTACTAAATCCATTGACGGCCTCTTGCTTCTATCTTCCTCGACACATGCCATTCCAATTTCTACCATTGTGGTTGCTTGGTTCCGGATAAACCTCCCTCCCAATCTTGGATCCACGATATCCTCTATGTTTAAGTCTTCCCCGGAATGAATTGTTCTTTTCACTATCCCGACAAACCTCGTCAGCTCTGCTTCCTGCTCCGCACCATCCTCTACCACCCAGTTGGAGAGCCGAATCCCCTTCACCAATTCTAGAATCACAACTCCGAAACTATAAACATCAACTTTTGCGGTGATGGGCAGATTCAAAGCCCATTCGGGAGCCATGTACCCTTTTGTGCCTCGGATTCTTGACAGCTCTGAGTTGGGGCTATCCCTCTGAGTCAGCTTTGCTAGCCCGAAATCAGCAATTTTTGGTTCGAAGTCGTCATCTAGAAGTATGTTTTCAGGCTTCACATCGCAATGGAAAATCCATTCTAGACACTCGTGGTGTAGATAGGCCAAGCCTTTTGCAGTACCAATCGCAACTTTGAACCTTTCCTTCCACCCAAGAACGTTTGCAGAGAACAAGTGCCTGTCCAATGACTGGTTCTTGACGTATTCATAGACGAGGAGTTTTTGTTTGCGATCATAGCAATAACCCCACATTCTCACTAGGTTCATGTGGTTAAGTTTTCCGATTGTGCTCACTTCTGCCCAAAACCCTTCTTCCCCGTGATGAACGTCCCCCAATCTCTTCACGGCCACTTCTCTGTCGTCTACCAAGGTACCCTTATATACTGCACCAAAGGCTCCTCTTCCGAGCTCTTCCTTGAAATTCTTAGTTGCCTTCTTGAGTTCACCATAGGTAAACCGTTTGAACTGGCTAGAGATTGCAAGATATCCATTCTCCAGCGAAGCCGGAAGACCTTGTCTGCTATCAAGAAACCACCAACCCGATAAAACAAAGAGAACTTCGATTGCACCGATGGCAAAAGCAAACCAAAAGAAAGGTGTTAATCTGTGGCTTCTATACAGCATATCGTACATAGTAGGAAACCCCACCATAACTTGAGGTACATTCAGACCGCAGGATGGATTGGAACCATTTAAAACAATTGGTTCCGGAGTATCCACACTCGTGGGCAGTTTTAGAAATATATTGCCTAAAACACCCGGGGACTTGTATCCATTGAAAAGGACTGTTTTGATCCAGCACTTTGCTTCCCCATTCATTCTATAGCTAAATGCTTCGCATTGACAATTCTGCAAGCAAATTTCTCTGCAGGACTCCAGTGAAATTGCTTCGTGGTAATCAAAATCGAACCCATTGTAATCTGTAGAGTGAAGTTGCACAAACTTCACTTGCTGTAATTGGTTTCCCGAACAGCTTCGGTTGAACTTAGGCTTGCAACCTTGGTTCCAATTAGATGAATTGCTTGCCTCGTAACCAGGGGGGCACGAGCACTTGGATTCAGGAGTGTACACACAAATCCCATTTCTCCCACAAACTCCATGCACTTCACACTGCTTTGCCAGAGCTTGCCATGATACATTCCAGTACCCGTTGTTCAGGCTATAAAGTCTGAGGTTCCCGTCGTAATCCATTGTTAGCCTTCTTTTGATCCCAGAGCCGCCCACATCAGTAGCATTGAACTGCAACCAGTCACTTGATACAAAACTCCCAGAATCATCTAAAATTGCACGTCTGCTACTGTTATAGTTTGTTCTTCCTTTTTGATACACGTTAAGATTAGGATCCGGATTAGGCCAATATATGCTTGAAATATCAGGCCCCTCGTAGATCAATCTCAATACATTGTCACTATCAAAGTAGAAACTATAATAACCAGAAGAAAAGTTACCTCCTCCTGATGTAGATATAAGCCTAGTGTCCTTGGTAAGGAATTGGTTAGGAAGGAGAGTATCAGTCGGAGAATCAAAACTTTGCCATAGAATATCACCATTTGGGTCTTTCAGAACAAGATTCCCCGTGTTGAGAAGCTCTGCTGTCTCAGCATTAGTGGGGGCGGTGCTCGTCTGCCAAACAACTGTACCATCCACGTCTGTCATTACCAAAACACCGTCTTTGCGCAAAGAAACTCTTGAGCCCCGGCTACTGACAGGTCTTTCTCGATTGGCCATCCATACAAGAGTTCTGTCATGAGAATCGGTGAACCAAATGGAGAAACTGTAAGCATTTATTCCAACTCTATAGAAGCCACAAGAAAAGGTCTTATCCGGAGAGATTAAAATGTCGGAATCATCTCCAACTGATAGAGAAGACCCTCTTTGCAGAAAATTCCGAGTTTCTGAAGTTGCAGAGGAGATGAAAAGAGACATGAAAAGTATCAAGAAACTTGGAATTTTCTGAAAATGTGGATTTTGGCATCCCATTATTGCAGAGTTGGAGATGATTCTGACCTTGTATGCATATATAAAGCCATCAATACTAGTCTTCCATTGTATAATTAATGCTTGAGTATCTGATCTTTCTTCTTGTCTTGATGAACCTTTGTGTCAGTTGACTGGTAGATATTTGATTAGGTCTTCATTATGTAAATATATATATATTTTGGAAGCATACTTGTCTAATTTGTTTGTTTATGAACTCTGAAAGTCAAGCATTTCATTGTCATCAAATAAAATAGTCTTTATGGAAGAATTTTAACTATTCTGTTGGTGCCTAAACTCTGAATAGTCAAACATTTCATTTTCATTGTTATTTGTCAGATAAGACTCCTATACTGACCCCAACATTGTCTCATACAGTTTAAGTTCTAACATTTAGGCATGATAGGAACTGGGGATTGAGGAAGACCCATGGTTGATTTTTTGATTCACATGAATAAAAAAAAGTCGATGAGTAAAAAGAAAACATACAAAACTCCAAAAAAATTCATGAATCTTCATTTTCTTGTCTGAAGTGTACTTAGATACAAAAGTTGATCATGAATCATCAACTTTTGCAGTGATAGGAGGACTCAAAAACCACTCTGGAGCCATGTAACCTTTTGTGGCTCGGATTCTAGACAATTCAGAGTCGGTTCTGCAGAGTCGGCTCTTAATATTATTTTATAAATCAAGTCATATCATTATATTCAATTACAATAATTTAGTTATACTGATAATCAGTTTGTCTCGATTATAAATCGACAGATTAAAATCGCAAATAGAATAATTAAAGTTTATTGGTCTACAATCAGACGTGGTATACAATGTTTAGGGCCCCCAATTCATCTTTGGCACAGGGCCCCCGAAATCCTTGAGACGGCTCTGCGGTTCTGTCTCTCTGAGACAGTTTCGGTAGCCCAAAATCTGCAATTTTGGGTTCAAAGTCATCGTCAAGAAGTATAATCTCAGGCTTCACGTCACAGTGGAAAGCCCCTTCTAGACACTCATGTAGCCACTGAAAAGGTTGCTTTCAGTGTAGCATTTTGGTTCCCCTGTTAGTCTATAGGCAAACACTCGACAACGGTAACCATCTAAGCACAATTTTCTGCATGAATCAAGAGGAAGTGACTCACTCAAACCCGTGAAAATCTGTATGCAGAATTTTCACAAATTTCACTTTCAGTGAGTTGTTCCATGTGAATTTAGGCTTGCAACCTTTGTGCCAATTAGTAGAATCACTTACCTCATAACCGGGAGGGCACGAGCACTTTGGACCTTCAAGTGTGTAAACACAAATCCCACACTCCCTTGCTCTTAGCTTGCCATGATACATACCAGAATCCATTTTGTAGACTATAAAGTCTGAGGTTTCGATCATAATCTTTGTTAGCCTTCTTTTGACATGTCTGTAGCTCTAAAGTTGAACCGGTCACTTGACAGAAAACCACCAAAATCATCTAAAACGGCAATTCTGCTACTATTATATGGTGTTCTTTTATTTTCAAACACTGTTATATCAGGATTTGGCCAATATATGCTGGACACGTCAGGCCCATCATAGATCAACCT
Source organism: Pelargonium myrrhifolium (assembly GCA_036897405.1). Classification (NCBI taxonomy): domain Eukaryota; kingdom Viridiplantae; phylum Streptophyta; class Magnoliopsida; order Geraniales; family Geraniaceae; genus Pelargonium; species Pelargonium myrrhifolium. Next base: position 3,447 of record JAYMTK010001949.1, on the reverse strand, counting down.
CAAGACATTATCACTATCGAAGTAGCGATGAAAATACCCAGAAGAAAAGTTTCCTCTACCCGATCCAGAAGTAAGTTTGCTGAACCTGATAGTTTAATTACTTGTGGCAGGACATAAATATAGAGCAGCTTCATAGCTATTTTGCTGGTGTGAAGAATGTCCTTTTGTTAGTCTTCACAAGCTGTTTCTTTCATTTTCATGTCAGGTAGCTATGTAATGAAAGAGAAGGTCAAGTACTCAGGTGGAAGACACTGCAAAGCTTATGTTGAAGGAATTGTAAAGAACGCGAGGTCAGTCATTATTTGAAATACTAATGGAGCATTTCACGTGCAGGTTTCGTCACTCTTATCCAGCTTACATGAATAACGGATATTATGTATTATGTTTTTAACATACTATAATAGAGATTATCCGAATATTTTTATTGAATTATTTTGAGTTAACAACATCACTAACAAAAAGATTCATTCTAAAGTTTATGGGGTTATCAGATCAGAGTGTGTTATTTGCCATCACCATAAGTTGCAGTTTCTTTGCTAACTCTTTACAAAGAGAACAAACAAAACATATTAACATCTAAAAGGAAAATGTAGTAACTTTTTTGTTTCTGTCAATGTACTTCAGCTCCATCTTCACATTCTAGTAGAACTTGCACCACTGAATCCATTGTTGGCCTCTTGTTTCTGTCGTCATCAACACAAGAAATCCCAATCTCCACCATTGTCATTGCTTGGTTTCTGCTAAAGTTCCTTTCCAATCTTGGATCCACAATCTCCTCTATCTTCAACTCTTCCCCACACTGAATTGTCCTCTTCACTGTCCTCACAAACTTCATCAGCTCCACTTCCTGCTCCAAACTATCCTCCACCACCCAGTTCGAAAGCCGAATTCCCTTCACCATTTCAAGAATCACCACTCCAAAACTATAAACATCAACTTTTGCAGTGATGGGAAGGTTCAGTGCCCATTCAGGAGCCATGTACCCTTTTGTCCCTCGGATCCTCGAGAGCTCCGAGTTGGGGCTATCTCTCTGAGACAGCTTCGCTAGCCCGAAATCCGCTATTTTCGCTTCAAAGTCATCGTCAAGAAGTATGTTTTCAGGTTTTACGTCGCAATGGAAAACCCATTCTAGGCACTCGTGGTGTAGATAGGCCAAGCCTCTGGCAGTACCGACCGCAACCTTGTACCTCTCCTTCCAACCAAGGAAGTTTGCAGAGAACAAGTGCGTGTCAAGTGACTTGTTCTTGATGTGCTCATAGACTAGGAGCTTGTGCTTTCCTTCATAGCAAAAGCCCCACATTCTCACAAGGTTCATGTGGTTCATTTTCCCAATTGTGCTCACTTCAGCCCAAAACCCTTCTTCTCCTTGATAAACATCTCCCAATCTCTTCACTGCAACCGCTCTTTCGTCCGCCAAAGTACCCTTAAAAACTGCACCAAACGCTCCTCGCCCCAGCTCTTGCTTGAAGTTCTTGGTCGCCTTCTTGAGCTCGCCATAAGAGAACCTCCGGAACTGGCTAGAGATTGCAAGATACCCGTTCTCCATCGAATCCGGGAACCCGTGTTTTCTAAAAAGAAACCACCAGCCCAACACTGCAATGAGCATTTCAATCACACCAATGGCAAGAGCAAACCAATAGAAATAAGCCCATCTGACCTTTTTGAGGGTTATGTCATACATGGAAGGAGACCCTACAGAAACCAGAGTCTCATTGGACCCACAAGATGGGTTTAAGCCCCTGAGAGAGATTGGCTCTGATATTTCCACACTGATGGGTAGTTTTAGGTACATGTACCCTTCAAAATGGGGAGACATGAAACCATTGAAAAGGGCACTTTTTGTCCAGCAACCTCTATCTCCATTCAGTCTATTCCCAAATCCTTGACAAAGACAATCTTGCAAGCACAAGTCTCTGCAAGCATCTATGGCCAAGTCTGGCTTGTAATCAAGATCGTAACCGTAGAAATCCGTATGTGGGATTTGCACAAACTTCACTTCCTTGGAGCAACTTTGCTTGAACTTGGGCTTGCAACCTTTGTTCCAATTACTTGCATCCCTTACCTCAAAACCAGGAGGGCATGAGCACTTGGGACCCTCATCTGTGTACACACAAATCCCATTTCTCCCACAGATTCCATGCACAGCACAGCTCTCTGCAAGAGCTTGCCATGACACATCCCACAATCCTGTCACATTGTTAAGGCTATAAAGCCTCAAGTTCCCATCATAATCTATTGTGAGCCTTCTTTTGATCCCAAAACCCATATCAGTAGCATTGAATTGCAACCGGTCGCTCGATCGAAACTGCCCAAAATCATCCAAAACTGCAATTCTACTACTGTTGTAATCAGTCCTCCCATTCTGATACACACTAATCCCAAGTGTAGGCCAATACAAGCTAGAGATATCAGGACCATCATAGATCATTTTCAAGACATTATCACTATCAAAATAGAAACTAAAGTACCCAGAAGAGTATGTCCCCTTTCCTAAAGTGGAAACCAGTTTCTTGCTCTTTGTAAAGGGTTGCCTAGGAAGAAGAGTATCAGTCAAAAAATCAAAACTTTGCCACAAAATTTTACCATTTGGGTCTTTCAGAACCAGATTCCCAGTATTGAGAAGCTCAGCTCTGTCAGCTTCAGTGTCTGTGGTGTTGGTCTCCCAAATGATTCCACCATCAAAATCTGTGAGGACCAATGAGCCATCTCTCCTCAGAGAAACCCTAGAGCCCTTGCTGCTCACAGGCCTCTCTCTGTTGGCCATCCAAGAAATGGTTTTTTCTTTTGAATTGGTGTACCAAATTGAGAACCCATATGCATTTTCTCCAACTCTGTAGAAACCACAGGTAAAGGTTTTGTCTTGGGAGGTCAAGAGGTCTGTGTCAGAATCTTCAACTGAGAGAGAGGAGCCTCTGTGCAGTGTCTTTGAAGTTGCAGATGAGATGGTGAGAATGAGAAGTGTGAACCAAATGGGGAGTTTTGGGGATTTGGGTTTTGGAAACTCCATTTTTGGGTTCTGCATAACAAGAATGTTAGGTTTATACAGAGAACTATCAAAGATTGGAGACTAAGTAGTGTACTTTTGTGGAAAATAAGGTTCAAGAAGACTAGTCTGTGAGCTATAGCTGAAAAGCAATGAACAAGCAAGTCAAAAGACATTGTCAAGTTGGTTATTGGAGAAAGAAGAAGAAGAAAATGGATGGTTTGGTGATGCTATGGATAGGTGGGGTTGTAAATTTGTGGATGGTTTTGTATTGTTTTTGGCTTTTGCAGGTGTGAACAATGGACTTTGACTTTTGTTATTGACCCATATCTTGTGCTATGAGATTATAGATTCTAGATAAGGACAAGGTTGGTTAGGCCATCTCTTGTTCTTCTGGATTCTCAGCTGCAAATTTTGTTAGGCTACATATAGTTTTTTTTTTTTTTTTTTTTTTTAAGAAAAAA
>JAYMTK010001948.1:0-15013 GCA_036897405.1 Pelargonium myrrhifolium | reverse complement strand
AGGATTTCGGCACCTATTTGTATCAAAAAAAAAAAAACTTTGATTAGTTATTTGTATGTTATCTAACTGTTGATAGCAATTTCATGTATACAGTCTATTGTACTGGAATCTTTTCTATAATGCTGCAACATATATTTAAAAATGTTGAATTGAAGAATTTATGATACTAGACTGGAGCAAGGAACAATATCTTTTTCTGTTTTTATTTATTTTATTTTTGTATTCCTTTCACTTATCGTTAGATAAAATAAACTTCCTAAATTGAGTTAGTAGGATGTCTCTTTTATTTTTTGATTAACGCCATCTCCTGGAAAACAAACTTGTTCTGGATCTCGCAGATGATCTTGCTCCATTAATTAAATATCCTTTTGCATATTTATTATTTCTTAAACCTGTGCTCTTAGATCTCATGGTGCATATGTAAAATATTTATGATATTCAAGTATTTGCTGTAGCTTTTTGACCACATTCTGAAAAGGATAAAGTTGCCTATGTTTTCTAGAGTGAAAACCTTGTCTTTTGTTATGGTCTTCTTTCAAATGTGTATCATATGACGTATTCTGCAATTAAGCGAGTATATTAAACACTTCATGCTTTTTAGGTTTACTTGGAAAAAAGAATGCAAAGGTTTCTGAAGTTGCTATCCGCATTATAACTAAAATGAAACGGGATTGGATGCAGGTGACATAATCTTCTTTGTGCATATAGAATGAAAGTTGACACATTTATATACTTTCATGGACAGCCTTAACTGTTATTGTCAATAAAGCTGATTCCTTACACATTTGTGTTCCAGACAGGAAGAAAACCTAGTGGGATATGTGGTGCGGCGCTATACATTGCTGCAAAAGGAGAAGGGTTCAAGTGTTCTAAGTCGGACATTGTAAGTCAAACATAAGTTATTTATTTATTTTTATTTTTTATCATTCTTCTTCGTTTTATTTGATGATTTAAAGGGTTAGATGCATGGTGTTTGGGTTAGCACTGGTTTAGAGAAATGTAGTCCTGAAAACCAAGTCACAATTCTATTGTTCGCTTTGCTCAACTCATTTCGCTCCAAATTTTTCATTCCCAAAACAATGGAATTTGGCGCTCTATTTATATTTACGCCCCATGCCAAAGTATTCAAATTAAGAATCACTGTGAACCTTATCATCCGTTGTACATATTTTATTATTTTTATTTGGGTTAAAGGGAAATTTGGTGCCCAAACTTTGGGCTCGGACCAAATCTAGTGCCCGATCTTTTTTTCACCAAAGTTGGTACCTAAAGTTTTATTTTGAACCAATCTAGTGCCCACCGTCAGTTCTTGCTAACGTAACCGTTAGTTCGCTGACGTGGAAATTGAAAAAAATAAAAAACAAACAAAAAATACAAAAAACATAAAAATTCAGATCAAACTCGTTTTTTGTGTGTTCTTGTTTGTGTTCTTGATGTTCTTGATATTCTTCAATCTTCAAAAACAAAATTGAATCAATAACTCAAAAAAATCAAACTTAAACACTAAAATTAAACCAAAACACAAAATTGGTCTTATTTTCAACACTCACTTTCAATTCTCCCACAAAATTGAACCAAACCCTAACCCAAATAAACAACCAAAATCAAAACCAAGCACCCAAATAAATAAATAAAATCACCGTCGTTCCGGTGAAGCAAAGGATTTCTTGGGAAAGTGCTTGAGGAGGGACCCATCGGGGAGGTGGACGGCGTGTCAGCTTCTGAAGCATCCATTTCTTGAGCAATTCAATTCTTCGAGAACAAAGCAATTTGAAGAAACCCGATTCAGCCTCACCCACAAGTATTCTTGATCCATGTTTCTGGAGCTCCGACGAAGAATCAGACACTCCGACGAGCCAGAGCCACACGATTAATAGTGATTCGGCTCGGGAAAGGATCAAACGGCTGTCGGTGATCAGTACCGGACCCAGCTGGAGATTTGACCCGAATTGGATCACAGTCAGAGAGAACAATCAGAAACAGAGATCAATTGAGCTTTGGAGATAGCAAAATAACAGATTTTTTTAGCATAGAACAATTGGGATTTTTTTTTTTTAAAATTCTCTGTAAATATGGACAAAAACAGAGTTGTAGGAAATGAGCTCTCAATTTTTATTGTTTCTTTGGAAATTGAAAATCGGGTTTCTTGAGAAACCTAAATTCATCAAAAAAAAATCTTCTTGTGGGTTACACAGTCAAAAGGCTTGGTACGAACGGAAACAAAGAGCCTAAAAGAGTTCAGTTTTTTTTGGCAAGTGCACCACCTGGCACTGACACCGACACCTGGTTTTCCGTTCCTGTTTTGGTGTGTTCTCATTTCTCAATTCAGACACCAACCTTGATTTCTTTTTTGGTTTACTAAGTAAAAAACATGGATAAGTTTACCCCGACCCAGAAAGAAAAAAAAAGTAATCTAATCCAATCCAAACACAACTGTTGTCTGTTTGTTTCTCTGTTTGGTTACTTACTTGTAAATTAGGCAATTTCGATCCAAACCTGCGAGCTTCTGACCCAACAGTAATCCAAACAACTTTCGGGTCGAGGTTAACTTGTAAATTTTTGAGCCGGATCGGATAAATCCACACAATTCAACACATATGTGCCTAAAAGCTGAAACCCGTCCCAACTAAACTTGAAGTACTTCGACTTAGAGTCAGACCATAGTTCAACAACATGAAACTGACCCTATCTAAAGACCGATTTGCCAGCTCTTCAATGTGTATATTATGTAGTTAGCTAGCCACTTACACTACCTTCTCCTGTTGTTTGTTTGTGAGTGGTAGGTGAATTTTTGGCTAATACCTATGAACCAAACAGGGGAAATTTGAGTTTGGGTGGTGGTTCCAGTTTCAGTTCCAAGTCAAAAAGCTCACAACCTCTTGTTTTGTTTGTTTATGGTGTCGAGGTGCGTATAGAAGAAAAGAAATGAATAAATTCGATTCCCAAAAACCATAAAGAGATAGTGCATAGAGTAGCAATAGGAGCAGAAACAATGAAAATGGTTATGGGTTTGTGGTTCCAATATCAGTATCTGAATGGCCCATTGACAGCACAAAGTGGGTAGCTTTCTGGCTAAAGCATGAGACAACGAGAGGGTGTGGAATTGACACACCGTTGGATTTCTACCCAACCAATCATTCGCACCAAAAAGAACCCACCAAAATTGATTACCATTCAAGATTATACTAACACATTCATGTTAACTGGTTTCAGCATTTGATCATATACTATATGTTAGATTTTAGTATTAGGCTACAATTTCAACAATTTCCCTTAAATGTATGGTAGATAAAAAGAGATGCAGCTGAATTCTAGCGTTGACGTGATAGGTAGACTTAAATTTAAAGTCACTTAGGTGGAATTCAATCGAGAGTATCACTTAATATGTGGTTAGATCCATGCATGTACATGATAGATGGAGTTAAGTCGAGAGTGTCACTTAACATGTTAAATTGTAGATATGAGATTACTTAACAATATTGTTGGGGACGCAAGATCTTTAATAGGTGGATTTGGTTGAGAGGTTCCAAATTAGTCACAAAACTTTTCTCCTTAAAATTTGCAATTACTTGGTTAAGAAAGATGGTAACGTCATGGATGATGCACACGTACGCACATATTATGGAAGAGAAGTTTCCATAGAGTTCTGAGGAAATGATGGGTGGCATTTTAATGGAACAGCCAGATATGATAAGACATATGTATGTATGTATGTGATGAGGTTTATTATTTGGCACAATATTGTGAGGCTTTTTACCAACTTGGTTTTTTGTTTTAAATAAATAGGAAGCGCAACAAGCACGCTAGCTAACATGTAATGAAAGCAACACCAACTACCATTGCCAATTGCCAAAGTATCTATTCCAAGTAATAATAATACACAATTTGTTAGTTAAGAGGCTTTTCTGGCCACTCAACTCAACAGATTCTCACAAACAATAACAAGTAGAAATGTAAAATCTTGGTAAAGCTCAATTTTCACTGTGCAATCCAAGTTAACATTTTTATTAAGACTTAAAACATTCATTACACTAACGATATTTATCAAATATGTAACTAGTTACACATATATAGAATAAACATAAACATGACAAGTATATAGTCAAACATGACAACTACTACACACATGGTAAGAATGAAAACTCAACAATCCTTAATTACATGTCAATTCAACAAAATATATGAAGTAGAACCGAATTAAACAAAATTTGATTCACCACAAAAAATCATAAATAAGTTGACTAGTAATAAAATGACACGTGGCTAGCTAAGTTAGACAGATGGTCAACGGTGGTCGTAAACTTAACTCTGAATGGAGTATAAATTCGAACTAAAGGACAACTAGATCACGACTGAACCGAAATGAACACACGCGTAGAGAAGGCCCGGCGAGCCATGGGTCGCGTGCCTTGGTTGCAAATCTCTGGCTTGTGCTTTTCGTGAGATCCCTTGGCCTGAGCCATCGGGGAGCCTTCCATCGGGAAGTCCTCCATCAGGGAGTCCTCCATCAGAGAGTCCTCCATCAATAGTCGTTCAACAGGAGTCCTCCATCTAGGAGTCCTCCGTCGGGGAGCCCTATATCCGTGCATACACAAGTTGTGACCTCACACACCTCACGCCCATGTGCGCCCATGAGCATCCGCACCCTGGCACTCGCGCACATCATACACCTTTCACACCAATCACACGAACATAAGTAAATTAAGGTCGAACTCATGGTTTCAACCCTTCCCACATGGCCAAAAGAGCAAGCATGGCGTCTGCCTGTTGGTGAGTAGAACCATCAGTAAAAAGAGAAAAGATCAGAAAGTCTACGGGCCCCATCAAGACACCTACCAATCAGAGGCAGCCACATGTCAGGTAAGCGAGCCCCAAACCCAGTGTAAAAAGTTCAGTCAAATTAGTTCTCAAATACTATAGACAAGAACCCGAAACGTTTTCAAACGTTTTTTGTGTTCTTCGTAAGTTCATCACTTTTTCATGCGTTCTTCGATTTCAGAACAAACTACGGAGATCTCGATCTTCATTTTAGCTAGCAATTCTATTTGTGTTGAATCCTGGATCCTGATTCTCATGTCGGAGGCGGTCCCTTGGATACACATCCGAGGCTCCGCTCAACGGTGCGTTACCTGCGTTGGCTACATGTCACTGACCGGATCTAGAGTACTGTTACCACCAAATACTTGAAGAACCGAAGACCCAAATTAGACAATCACACTTAGTCCAACCAACCTTGACATTGAAAAAAGAGAGACTTAAACGATGACGTATAAAAGACTTGATTTTAACTTTAAAAAAAATAGTTAAACCAAATTTGATTCTTGAAATGAAAATACACATTCAACTATCTAAATATCTTACTTAAACAATTAACTCGAGATAACTATTCGTAAGCTTACACTGATATATAATGCATCTCACCCGTGTTCATGCTAATCATATAAAAAAGATATTTTCTTTCATATGTCTGTAACCCAATTAAGTGCAGAATACTTGCTCTGCTCAAAGTAGATATTAACAAATTGTGGATTTTTCGACGTTATGACCATCCCTTAAAAAATATGAATTTTATACCACGTGGTGAACTAACTCATCAACTAATAACATCTTTAGTAAGCAAATTGTCACGTCCCGAAAGAATGGGTCTTCCCCAGGCGCTTATGTATAATTTTCGCCATGCGGCATGCTCCTATACTTGTTAAACAAATACTGATCATTATACTTCAATGGTGCATATATAAGCTCTTTTATTAGGATATGTGCTTTATATAGTTCGACACCTATGGACAAGGTTGGGCCCTCTCTCCGAATGCGGGAGTCTGGGGCGCCGCACCGGACCGGTTCTTTCTGTCCGTGACAATGGTATCAGAGCGGGTCCGGAACACGTAACAGATCATCGAGCGCATGTGGCATATGCAGATGCGGCAAATGATTGAGGAGTTCTGTAAAGACAGACGTCGAGATCAAAATTGATGTGCTACGTTGGGCAAGCGAGTGCCGAATTGAGTTGATAATGTGTGCCTTAAAGGAAGGTTCAAGGGAGACTGATGGAGTTTGGAGTGCTGCACGAGACCGGTTCTTTCGGTCTGTGACATAATGCACCTTTACAAGATTTGCAACTCTCATGGACTTGGACTCATGCCTATGGTATGGATAGTATGGGCTGGGCTTTTTGAACACACCCTTTACAAGATTTGCAACTCTCATGGACTTTGACTCATGCCTATGGTATGGATAGTATGGGCTGGACTCTCTGAACACACCAAATATGGAAATGGGCTGGGCTTTTTGAAGCCAAAAAATATGAAAAAAAAATCGCTAGAAAGAGGGCTTGAACCTCCGACCTTGTGGTTAACAGCCACACGCTCTAACCAACTGAGCTATTCCAGCTTGTTGGCTAGAGTTGTGGCTTTTACATTAATGAAGGGTTTTCACTTTTATGTTAATGAAGTGACTCCAAAGTACCAATTGATAGATTAGTTGGTCTATACTAGCCCAAGCCATTAAGTAGTCTAATGGATAAAGAAAAAGTTTTGTGTGCTCTCGAGAGAAAACATATAAATGTGATAAGAAAGTGCATTAGAAAACCAAACGATTATGCACTCGAGATGAACGAGCGTTCAATAGTCATTGCATGACATTAGGCCATAAATATAATAACTCTTCCTTGAAAGATGTGGTGACAATCTAAGAGGGTTGTTGGTAGATGGTTGATTTGGTACCTTGATCGCCTTTATTGAATCCACTTGCTCTTGGAGACTTTGAAGATCTTCCCTCTTTTAGATGACCACAAAGTTATTCTTAATGGCCTGCCTCACCCCTAGGGAACCTCCTATCGACCCTTCTACTTGAATATGATCGATCTATAACCTCTATATATAACCCTTCAGTTTGAACTGTTGATGGTGCCATAGTGTGAATGAGCGCCAAAATTTTGTTGTCAAGGAATGTGGACTCGCGACCCATCATTTTTTGAGTTTTCGAAGCCTTCTTCCCGTTGGGAGTGTGGGATCTCCTCACCATCTTCATCGACGGGGTGTTGGTTGCGCTTGTGAAAGGCAAGGACCTTATCATGTGATTGATCTTCTTGATCCCTACGAGCTCAAATTTTGTTGTAGAGGACATGTACTCGGCGTGATAGTTGAATGCCTACAAGATTACTCTTTATCCCTATACCTTGGAGTAGAGCCAAAGAGAGAGGTAGAAACAAATCCTATAGAACATGGGTTGTTGGGAAAATTGGAGATGTGAGAAAAATATGGCCTCAGACATCTATTTGGCGAATGCTCTGACCACTTCAAGAGTGCATCCCAATGAAAAAGGAACCACTCTCTAAGGGGTGGAGTAATCGGTAGAGAAATTGATAGACTTAAGAGTTTCTGTTGCGTGTGTAATATTTATGTTTTAAGTGGTGTCATAGGTCAATAGGTTTGCGGAAGAGACCTCTCAATACTCTGTCCCTTGTTTTTGTTTCTTTGTCTTTGAAACCCCCAGACGATTTTGAAAAGAAAAAAAAAAGCGCGAGTGAGCCTTTAGGAGTTCCTCTCAATTTGAACTCGTAGGCCTCCTCCCCAATGGGAGGAAAGAGATCAATGCCTTGGAGGGATCAAGGTTCAAGTCTAAGGATATACAAGGTGACCAAAGAAATTATTGACAATTTGAAGCCATGTGTGGCTTCAACGGGCCTTCGAGACTAATAGAAGAAATAGGCAGTTGCCTTTCATGAAGTATTAAATTTGAAAACTAGATTGAAGATGAGGTTTTATTGGATTTACTACGGTATGTGAAAAGAATATAAAATCTATATATGAAACATTGTAAAGATTGCGGAGACTAATAAAAGAAGGAAAAATGGCAGAGCGAATTAAAAAACTTCATAGACAATAGAAGGCATAATAAACTAAGAAAAAAATGTAATAAAAAATTGTACAATTGTGCACTCAGACTGAAAGAGTGTATAGTTATTATCGACCGACTACAAACTGTAGCAAATTGAGAAAAAACATACATACATGTTAGCATGAACATATCAGTACTTGCATTCAAATTAAACATTACAATCATAGTAGATGAGTCACATCCACAATCATGTTAGATAAAATGTTGGTGCTATATACAGTTCTTGCAATTTTAGTTCAGAAGAATCTAAAGCCTTGACTAGTGATGTTATAGCCTCGTGGGGGTAGCATACAAAGCTTATTTGTGATGAAATCATAGTTTGTTTTTAGTCCATGTATACTCAAAGGCCTGAAAACACTAATCCATCAAGAGATACTAAAAGAAAACAAAAAACAAAGAAATTTGTGTATACTATTATAGATGCACTTAAACTTGCTCTCCTCATAAAAAACTTCACTGGGATGAAAAATTGGGAAATGAAGTCTTTTATTTGAGCTGAAACTTACTCTTAGATTCAAGAGTTCCAAGCCAGTACTCAAGCAGCAGCACCAACAAAATTAGTGCCATGTTCAAAAACATAGCCTTTCCTTCTGATCTCTTTAGACCATCTCTCAAACAACCACACACAGAACCTAACCAGATCCACCAAGAAAATGATCCCTATCACAGTAGCTCCCCACAGAGAAGCTGAAAAACTGGTTGGTCCTATGTAGAACAGCCCACAAACATATGCTGCTGCCATGCTCCGCACCGCCACGCCAAGCAATGCCTTCAATGGGAACCCATCTATCAGCAAAACTATGACAGCAAGTGACACAAAAAACCCAATTGAGTTTGGTCCCATGAACAGAACAAATTCTTGGGGACTGAATGCTATGTTGGCACCAAAAGCGTTCGAGTTGTCGTTGTGGAATACTCCTCCCGGAGGGCTCAAGATTGCCTGGTAGGTCACAGTTGCTATTAGTACTGCTACAACCATCAATGCGCTTTGAGTGTGAGATGGCGATTTCTTGACTTCCATGGCCAGGTTCTTCCACAGCTTCAAGGGGTTTAGAAATGAGACCTCCTTCAGCAAGAACCGCCATACATTCTCGTGGTCCGGTGATTCCACATTGCTCATCAAGTTGTTCTTGTATAGTGCTTGATGAGCAGAGTCTGCATTGGGAATGAGCTCGCACCCTCTTCGTGCTCCCGCGCGTAGAAGCAGTTCTCTTAGCATGTAATCACTTGATCCACACATCATTTGGTCCACAACATCTAGCACATCCAGTGCTGTTAAGCCCCTCTTGTTTCTTGCATTCACTTCAGCTATATAATCACCCCCAAGCAGCAATTTAACAGTCTGTTTAGTCAAGAAATTTCACAAAAGAAAGATCAGTAAAGAAAGAACTTTGAGATCAAGATCAAGAAAACAAATAGGGGAAAGGAAATGAACTTGCCACAATTTGCCTTGTAGCAGTTGCAAGGTGAAGTACAGTGTTGCCATCTTCGTCGCGGAGATTGAGAAGATCTTCAAGATTAGGAGCCTTGAACATGTCAATTATGGCTCTAAAGGCCTCAAATTGGTTGTTCTTGACAGCAAGGTGAAGTGCAGTTTGGCCTTGGAGAGTGACATCATCTTTGCATTCTGGAGAAAAGCAAAGCAATTCCCTTATGACCTGAACCTGGCCAGTCATGGCTGCACAATGCAGTGGAGTTCTTCCATCACTGCTCGTAAGCTGCGCGAGGCCTCGACTAGTTTTGACAATCTCCCTCACAGTCTCTGCAAACCCATTTGCTGAGGCCAAATGTAAAGGGCTAAACCCATCTTTGTTGAGCCTTGTAGCAAACTCTGGCTTCAGCTTCATTAGCTTCTGCACAAACTCTGTTTGTCCTGTCATTGCTGCAACATGTAAGGCGGTTTCCGGGCACATTGCTAGCGAGCTTCTCTCGAGCAAGAACGGATCATCCACGAGCAACGACTCGAGCTCAACAATGTCTCCTCTATGAGCTGCCTCCAGCAATCTTGGATCCATTTTCTTGAGGACACTGATTTCACTTCCACATCCCCAAAGAAAGGTAATAAAAATTGCAAAAATGGATGGCCATAGGACAAGAATCTGTTTGTCTAGAGAAGCCCAAGTTGTTGGATTTTACTGAGTTGTGTAACAGATACTGTGAGATTAAATTAGCAAATGATGTTGCCAGTTGTTTTAAAATTATTCAGGAGTCACATGCATGATGGGTGTGGGATGAGATTTTTGTTTTCTTTTGATCAAGGCAAGCACATAATGGACATATTTTTGTGCAATGCCAGATATAGAAGAAGTGTCCATGTCTTTCATTTGGAAGGTGAGAGGGACCCATTTATGCCATTTAAGCACAGAGCTATGCTTTGGACAAATGGTTGGGACATGTCTCTCTCTGCAAATGTACTTGAATGAGTTGCATGGTTGGAGTATACTTCACTTGGATGCTGCTTTTTTTTACTATAATTTTTATCTTTAACTTTTGGAATCTCATGCTCTTTGAATAAATATATATAGTTTGGAACAAAGGATCCTTTTTATTAAAAACCAGATCACATGACAGTAAGCAACAATGAATTTTATTTTACCCACATGGTACTTGACTGAATTTAATAAGTGTTGACCCATCACCATGTGGAGTTTTTCAGAACCATGTATGTTTTTCATTTCTGCTGAAACTCCTGGTGATTATGGATTTGGGCAGGAATGCATATCTTGTAACGAGGGTCGGTGCACGAAACTCTTACTGTTATGAGATTTAGAAATGATTACCAGTGTATAAAAAGGCTACTTGGAAAGAGAATAAAAGATTGTCTTTGTCAGCGGTGAGAACATAAATTAATTTTACGAGGTTAGATAGTCAAACATAAATTCTGAAATTGGTTGTTGCATGTAGGTTACAAAATGTGCCAAAAACCAACAGAACTCAATTATTTCAAGTATTGGGAATGATTTCTGCATCTACTTGATTTTTGTACAAAATTATCAAATATCATTGATAATTGTGATACCATCTGATATGTAATTCTTGTCTTGCGAGTCTTCTTTATTATCCATGTCAAGTGCTCTTGCCAAAATCATGTAGATGTTTGTGGGATATGAACTAGTCTTTGCTCCGTGTGACATTCTTTTTGGTACTAATTCATCTATTGATGTTGATTTGTTTTGTGGCGTTAAGATTTGTTTTAGTGTTCAAAAAGTTGAAATATAATTCTTTAGAACCCTCAATTTGAAACATGGAACTTTTAGTAATAACATAATTTTGTGTTTGGTCTTTGACGTTCCACGTTCCAAAAAGAAAATCCTACTTAGATAACATTTTCTGGTAACTTAGGTCAAAATGCATTTCATCATCCAATTTTCAAAAATGCAGCAACAGAGTATTGATGCCACAACAATGAGAGTGCACGAATTTAGTAAAATCAAATCAAATCGAATGAAAAAAGCTATCCCCAACCGCAAAGAGCCTCGTTGAAATAAACATAACATCTAAACCGTTTGTAATTTGTAAAGATTTGAACAAGTAGCAAACCGGCAATGACAGAATTGCTTGACAGAGGAAAGGTAACAATCCTCAATGAAATAATCAAAACTTTGAATCCTTCATAACTAAACGTAACTATCTTTCCAATCCGAGTTCAAAAGAAACAAGAAACTCAACTGTGTATTGAAAGTAAAAGCCCTCTAAGCCTCTCTACGTACAAAATAGAGCTTCCCCATGACATGGAGAACGGCAACAAAAGCTATGAATCCAATACTCATGACAAGAACAACATTTGGAGAGATCTTGAGCCCCGGTGCATCATCTGTGTAGAACTGAAGCATGGTCCCAGAAGCCCCCCCTGTGGCTCCACCACTTGTAGTTCTCCTTCTTCGCATGCTAGCAGCGGCTGCTGCACTTCCCCTTGGTGGTGCTGCTCCATTCAAAACCATTCTGTAACAACCACAGTACCATACTAGAATTTAGAACTCCCGATCAAATTAAACGCACAAAAGCTTGACTAATTAAGATAAAAGAAAAGGAATGTAATACATTTTCACATTACAGAGTACTAATATTATCCTAGGTTAATTCTCCAACTGATACTGAATTGTGCATGAAGAAAGCACAAAATGTAATGAATAACTTGCAAGTTTGCAACTTATCAGGCATTTGCAAGAGAAGGAAGAGATGCTGGCCCAACATGTACATCACAAGCATCAATTGTGGAACCAAAAATCTAAATTCAATTAATCATTAACCCATATTCATCTAGACATTAAGTGAGAGAAAATGTAAAACAACAACTAGCTAGAAGATAAAGCTACTCATCCACAGAGAGTTTCACCTTCATTTTCCAATAACTACGGCTTTTCTCAGTTTACAAATTGCAAGTACGGAATTCTACAAACAAACTCTAAACTGAATCGAGTACATGCAACATATCCTAGAGGCTAGAACAATTCTGCACAGTTTTATAAGATAAGCACCCATGATCAGTAGTTATTATTAACTTTCAAGATCATTTCATTGGATCAAATTATTTATCCACCAGATCCCCATATTTAAAGACGTAGAATTTGTGCATAATTCCCAATCTCATTCTGTCCAGTAAGAATGAGGGAAAAAAACACCCTTGCTCCAAATAGTAATCGAATTGAGATGCAACCAACCAATCTTAATTCGGTTGGTAGTACGATCCAAACCCATCACTAACAATTAATAAACCAAAAACCAAAAAACTGAACCAACATATGGAGGAATCAAAAACCCTAAACCAATTTAAAAAAAGGTTGCACAGAATTACAAATCAGATCCAGTACAGATATTCTCACAAGCAGATAGATCTATGCAATCGAAATCGAAATTAGCATGTTTTGAATCTAAAATTAAGTAGAAGCGGAGATAAGATCAGTAGATAACATGCAGTACAAAATTGAGGAGGAGGAGAAAGTAGCAGAAGACTCGCCTGAGTTGAGTTTGAGTTCTGAAGGTCCGATAACGTTTATGTTGAGCGTGTACAGTACAGTGCAGCTCCAAGTTGCCCTGAAGATCCCTTTTTATATTTAACACGTCGATGCACTACACAAGCAAAGCAAAGCAAATGCACGTTTTTAGTTTTCCTTTCCATGCCTCCCACTGTAACTGTTATTAGTTAAAGATCTAATGCAATATAGGTTTGACATGAAGCACCAGTGGTCTAGTGGTAGAATAGTACCCTGCCACGGTACAGACCCGGGTTCGTTTCCCGGCTGGTGCATAGCTGTGATGATGTATGCCGCAAGCCGTTGACACTGGTCTGTCATCATCTTTTGATTCTCAGAAGAAATTGTGCGGTTCTGAGCTTTCCTTTTCTTTTTCTTCTTTTTTCCCTTTTCTTCTTATCATATGATATGGTATGATTTTTTTTTTGAAACATATATGGTATGATTATTTAATTTTCTCCGCCACTTCAATTAGTAGGATGCAACTATACATTTGCATCTTTACAGCTGATAATGACTAACAACATAAGATCGAAACAACTTGTATTACCCACTTATTAAAAGAAATTTATAGGCAATTCATAGATGCATCCAGTGACGAACTTTTTGTACATATGGTGTCAAGCGTACGACGGCTAGAATATCGTAAAGTGTGACGAAAGTTGACTAGTTAAGTATTGTCTATATTGTACAGCGGGAGTCTAGAGAATACAATTGAAACGGTAGAGGAAGTGACATCAGAATTGGGAAGGCTGGCGATAGGGGAAGAAGAGGTTCATGGTGTTGACTACGGCAAGAAACATCAGTGAAAGGTTCATGATAAACAACTACATGAAAGATAGTGGAGAAGTTTACGACAGAGGCACCGATCAATTCTCAATATATGAGAAAATATTTGGCGACAATGTTATTAAGACCTCTGAGAGAAATAACGATCATGAAAATGTAAACTGTAAAGTACATGTTTGAAGATTAATAACCTCGTTCAATACATATTCTTTATTTTTTTATTTTTTATCAGCAAGCATAACAACCGAGATTCGAACTTAAGACCTCTAGAGAATCAAGCACTTTAAGCCACTTGCCTTAATGGTAGTTAATACTTATTCAAGTTCTATCATGACAGGATTGTCATGGACCTTTAACAAACATGTACATGTATGTAAAGTGCTTGAGGTTGGTGAATACGAACATCAGATCGAGTTATAACACACAAACTTATGGGTTCAAATTCATGATCATTTGATTGGTTATGCAACAAATAGAATGTGTGGAGATGCATGTATTGTGTTAGGATAGTTTGTGGAGTTGTATCACCCATTGAATTTTAAGGGTGCATTAAATTCTATCATATAGATTCAGGTATTGATTGATGTCCGAGAACCAATAAAATATACTAACATATATGCGAAAAGTAGGAAGGGATTGGAGTGGATCAACTTTAAATACAAAATTTTGCCTACTTTCTATTTTTACTGTAAAGCTTTGTTTTGTAAGTCTAGTGCAACTTTTGAGAATGACTATAGGAGGTAATATGAAGAGTGAGAAAGAGAGTATAGAAAATTTGGGTTATGTTTGATAAAATTGGGTTGTAAAGAAGGTGTGAAAAGGAATTGCGTTTGATATATTTTGTTGTAAATTTATGGTATTATTGTAAAATGTCAAAACTACCACTACATTTTAATTGATAAAAAATATGAGAAATTAGATCAAAAGTTCATATGCAATATAAGCCAATAAATTTTAGTCTATTATATTTTGTTCTTTCTTGTCCCAAAATATGAGTCTTTTGAAATTTTATCTCTATTTTGGCAAATTATAATTTGGTTGTGTTTGATAATTACTTTGAATGTAGTTTGGTTGGTCAATTTGAGGAGAATGAAACAGATTACGATTGACCTTATCCATCTATGGAGGTTAATAAATAAGGTTAATTACACATGGCACTCATGTATTATACACGATTTGCATGACTTTCTTAAGGTTATATTTTAACTTTTGATTACCCTGTATTATACCATGGGAACCTTCCATTCAAAAACCATAATTGAAGTGGTAAAAAGACCGAATTGCCCTTATTATATAATTTTTAAATATAAATAATAATAATTAAAAAATAAAAATAAAAAACAGAACGTTGT